>PVIC010001766.1:31274-86340 GCA_004025085.1 Thryonomys swinderianus | reverse complement strand
GATGTAATGAGGGGAAGGAATAAATATGATTCTGAAAGAAAATAAAAGAGCATGTATATAGGGGGTGGGGAGGTGTGGGTGGGGATATGGGTAAAAATGAGAATTGACTGTGTCATATATTGGTACAAATTCCCCAATGTTATCTGTGAGTGTGAGATGTATGCAAAGTGTACCAATAAAGAATGCAATTTTTAAAAAAAGGAGGGAACGGTAGAGGTAGAAAAAGCAGAAGAAATGATGAATCTGCAGACTCAAGCATAAGGACGGCAGCAGAGCTGCTGCAGGTGCCCCCCGCTCTCCACACGCACACAGGGCATCTCTTGATTATTCCCCTCCAAAGCCAATCAATGCATTCTGAGGCAAAAACCAGTTGAAGATGGCACAGGCCAAGGAAATTGTGAACAAGGCACCCAAACCTAGTGACCCTGCCCTGACTCGGGTGAGGCTGCAAGGAAGCAGCGAAACTGAGCCTGGGGAGCATGCTTTGTCCGGTGCTTCCCAGAGCACCTGGGCTTCCGAGGCTGTGCAGTTCTCTCTGGGGGGAGTGGGTGTCCCACTCAGAGCCATGGGTACCGCACCAGAGGCCTGCAGAGCTCAGGGCTGGGCAGGGGTGGATGGCTGCAGTACCCAAGCGGGTGGGTGGGTGTGAGGTGCAGGCTCTTCCGTGATGGGGGGAAGGTGGCAGCCAGCTGGCCCAGGCAGCAGGGAGGGAGGCACCGCGGCCTGAGGACGGGAGCTGGGACACAGCCTGCCCTCCAGCTGCTGAGCCTCTGTGGCCAGAGGGAGGCAGCACAAGGACTCAACCTCCTGGGCTGTAGGCACTTGAGAGGAAAAGGAAGAAAAGTGAAAACATCAAAGTAGCATCAAAGGACAGGGAACGCTGCCAGCTTTCACACTCCAGCTTCTCACCTGCTTCTGATCAGACAAGGACCCTCCCCCAGGTGTCCTGCTCAGGCAGCTGGAGCAGGAGCACCCACCTCTCCCTCCAGCTCCTGTCCCCCATTGTGACCCACCGCAGATAAGCACATGCCAGACGGAAGCAGCCTGGGTCTCTCGGAGTCTTCAGGTCCAGCTCAGGAGCCCCAGTGTCTGACCCCACTGACTCTGAAGCCGCATCCCCTTGGGGCACAGGAAGGGCTTTGTGTTCTGAGCAGGTAAACCAAGAAGGCTCCCAGGCCAGCAACACTGACGCCTGGGACTTTACAGCCCTCACTTTCTTCTCCTCATCTGCTATGAGTTTAGAGACTGAAATCTCCGAAATCTCCCTGCTATAAGCCCTGGATGATTTCAGCAGCTGCCAGGTCTGTGGTACAGCCTGGGGTGCAGGAGGTGGGCCTTCAAGCGCTGTCAGTCAGCACCCCACTAGGGGCGGAGACTGTCTGGCACCTGGCTTGCCTCTGTTTACAGGTCGCAGAGAGGCAGGATTTCTACACCTGTGTAACAAGCACCTCTGGTCCTTCCTCGGCTTCCAAGGCTAATTAAAACAAGACCATGGGGCTGAAGGGCCCCTGGCCCCAGCCATGCTCCCACTTCTGTCCCAGCCTCCCGGGTACAGGTCCCCTGACCTCTCTCCTCCCATCCATCCTTTGGCCCATTTAGTGCCCTGATCCGCACTTGAAGAACCCTGGGTCCATAGACATCGGGATGGGGTCAGCAGAGACCTTGGAACAAGCAAGGTCCAGTTGACTCTTGGAGCTTCAAGGTCAGAGTCCTGTTTATAAATCCCGAGCTCAAAACAGGAGCTGAGCTAGGGTAAGAGAAGTTGGGTTGTTCACAGGGTTCTGTTAGGCTGGAGGGGATTTTAAAACAAACACAAAGCTGACCTGTGGCCACAAGCGTGATCCTGTCACTGCATGCCTAGGTAGTGGCCAGAGAAGAGGTGAAATGTGACAGGCGACACTTAACACTTCATCTTTGCAGCAAAAGGCCCTGCTGGAGGTAAGCACACCATCTGTCAGCCTCACAGGCTGATGTGGAGTCATGGTCCCTGCTGGGTGTGGCAGGGGCACCCTGCCTGACAGACATGGCCATGTGTCACTCAGCTCATTGGCCACCCAGAACCAGGTCCCAGTTTCTCAGACAAATGGAGGTAAAACCTCCTGCTGCCGGGGGGAGGGTGTCTGTCCCAGCCTGCACGGACACACAGCATGCACTTCTGCCCCTGTGTGCCCACACAGAGGCATCACTCACACTGAAGACAGAGGCCCACCGTGGTGGCACTGCCATTGGTGAGCTCCAAGGGGCCGTGGAACCCCAGGACCTTCAAAGCAGCAGTGTGAGCCCCCAGCACCCCCACCCTCCATGCTGGGCTGTCCTTGGCTGCTCAGACCCCTCTGCCCAAACCCCCTCAGCCTGGTGGGTGTGCAAAAGGTCACAGTAAGGAGCAAGGACCTGCTGGTCCAGGGCCACAACAGCCTCCAGGTGCAGAGAGTGCCCAGCGGGGATGAGGCTGAGGAACTGCTCCCTGCATTCCTTCTACCTGCAGATTCTGGAGCATTTGACTATTTCACAGAGGAGGATTTGTTTCTGTTTTGTGGCACTTTGAAGGCCAACCTAGGAATTTTCCTGTCTTTGGAATAACTTTGGGTGACACTTGAGCATTCTTTCTTTAAAGTCTTAGCCAAGGCATTTTGGCTTCTAGAAAGGTCACTTGGCAGCCACAGTTTCCAGTGATAAGAGGCACAGAGACCAGATGGGGCGAGGGAGAAGGTGCCCATGCACCACAGGGGTCGGTTCCTGGCATTTGCCACAGGGCTCAGGTCTCAGGGCTCGGGTCTCTCGGGACAGTACTGACGGATTCCAACTGCATGCACTGCAGTCCCTGTGGTTGGAGTGGAGGGTCAGTACCAGGGCTGCCCACTGGACCAGGCAGGCTCCCGGAGCCCAGCCCCAGCAACTGTTCTTCAGATGGAGTGGGGGTCAGGGCCCTAGCCCCCTTCCCTGGCCTGGTCATTTCCCAGCCTGGGCTCCTGTCACTGTGATGTCCACTGTTCCCCTAGCCCCAGTACCCAGCCCCTCCCTGGGACCCAGACTGCTCCACAAGCTGGAGGTCTTTATGTCCTGCCATTTCCATGATAAACTTTTCTAAAAATGACTTAAACCCACTAAACAGCTTGCCTGAAATGATGCTCCTAAAGCTGGATACCCTGACCGTCACAAGGCCCTGCCCCAGCTGAGGAACCACAGCCTGTGGGGCCTGTCACATACAGCATTCGGCTCCAGGCCACCCTGTAACCCAGGCTCCTGAGAAGGGTGTGGACAGGGTGCTGCACAGATGCTGGGTGCCCACTGGGCCCCGCAGGCTCCCCGGTGGGCAGCCACCCCATCAGAGGCTGTCCTGCCTCTCCAGTCACCCTCCAGGGGCACTTGTGCCTCCCTAAGGCTGCTCCTGTGTGAACCTGCTGCATGTTAAGAGGCCTCTGTGCTGGTAAAGGAAGTGCATCTCTGTCACTGCGCTCCTGTGCCCTAGCTGCCATCCAGCAGGCAAGTCCAGACACTCCTGGGCACATCCTGCTGGGCACAGTGGTGTCGGGAGGCCACAGGGACAGAACTTCAGGTGATGGGAAGGGGCTATGGGAGAAGAGGGGCAGAGAGCTCAGGAGAGAGAGAGAGGATGAGGTGCCTGTGTGGCACCCGGGCTTCACTGTGGGCTCAGCGGCGGCCTGATAGTGGCCCAGCAATGGCAGTGGACAAGACTGGCAGGATGTCCTCAGATGGCAGTGTGGCCAGGTCGGGGAGAGTGGGCAGATGCCCTGGCACTCCACTTCCTGGCACACCATGATGGCAACTCCCATTTCCTACACATGCAGAACTTTCCATGTCCACAGGCCGGGGGCATGGGGACCCTGAGGCTAGAAGAGAAGCTCTAGGCCTGACATAGCTCAGAAACCTGGTAGCTACTGGTCACCTGGTTTCCCCGCAGCCCCATGAGCTCCTCAATGACCCCAGCATGACCTCTGGTCACCCTCAGCCCCACGTCCACCCTGCCTCTCAAGTCTGCTGGTCCTCCCACACTGGGCAGAGATCATCCTTAAAGAGATCAGCCAGCAGCAGCCTTTGCCTAGTGCCATGGCGGCCTGTCACTGCTGCCTGCCTGTTCTGTACAGGACACCAAGCTGTGACCTCCTCCTTGACCCCAATTCCCCAGCGACAAGGACAGGGAACAGGGCTAGTTGCTCCCTGTGTCACAACAGCCAGTGACAAAGACCTGAGCCCAGATCCTGTGTCTGCTAGGAGGGACGTCACACCCATGCCCTTGGGTGCCCTCAGCCCCTCTCCTGCCTGCTGTCCATGGCTCTCTGGACTCCCTTCAGAAGCAGCAGCCATCAGGGCCTTTGGTGTCCATGAGGGCACTGCTGACAGCTGTGCAGGTCAACTCCATAGGGATGCCATACAGACTATGGGTGAGCCCCATCACTGCCACCAACAGCTTATGAGAGGGAAGGTGTGCCTTACTCATGGGCGTCAACCCATGGTCCCTTGGTCCTTGCTTTGGGCTGGTGGCTCCATGCATCACAAGAGGCATAGGCTGGAGGAGAGGAGGGGCTGAGTCCCACAACCCCCTCAAAGCTCAAGGTGTCCCGTGACCCCCACCACGCCCTCCCATAGGCTCCTCCACCTCCCATGGCACCATAGGCTGGTGCCCAATCCTCTGGCACAGGGACCTCAGGCCACTGGAGACCTCCTTATGGCATCCGTGGAAGGATAGGCAAGGAGCCTTGGAGGGGTTGGTGGGGCAGGGTAGAAGCAAGGACACCCCATACAGCAGGCACTGGGTGCCCAAGAGGTGCAAGGCTGGGCAAGAGGTGCTGCAAGTGAAGAAGTGCCCTCCATGGCTTGGCATGGACCTGTCATTCAGTATAAGGAGACACATAGTACCAGGAGGGCAGACCCAGTGCCATGCTGCCAGAAGCTGAGCACAGTGCTAACACTCCCTCCCTGAGTGACCTGCCGCACCCCAGTTCTCCCAAAATCTGCAGCCTGACTGGCCAAGTGGCTCCATCCTCAGGAGCAGGAATGAGGGAGATTGTGGCAACGAGGGTGCCTGGCCTCTTCTGTCTGCTGTGTCCCACTGAACCGGTGTTCCTGCAAGGCTCTTGTGGTCCTGCAGGTCCTGTCACCTGCAGGTCCTGCAGGGGGTGGAGGTGCTGGTGTCATCTCAGCACAGGCTATGTTCCTTGCCAGCCCAGGTGGGGAGCAGGTGTGAGATGCCCCAGGGGCTCCCATCCATTCTGGACCTTACTCTTATCTGCAAGGAAGACATCTTCCATCTGGAAACCTGGGCGCCGGGGGTCAAACTGACGCATGTGAAGTGTTTCCGCCTGGATAAACAAGTTCCTCTGCTCTTCCCACCCTGTCTTCCAGAAACGGAATGGGCCCAGCTGTGACGGGCTCCTCCTGGCCCCAGATGCACTCGGGCCAGCAGGTCCAGTGGGCCCTACACTCCTGGCCTTGCCAGCAAGAGAGGAGGGTCTGGTTTCTCTTGAAGCAAAAGGGGGAGGGTACAAACCACCTACCCTGAGTCAGAGGCTGTGACCATGACACAGGGGGCGCAGGTGTTCAGGAGATGTTCTGAGGCTGGAAGCTGGGACAGCAACTCCCTGATACGAGGTGCCACGGGGAAGCTCCAAGCAGAGTGACCCCCAGGTGCACTCACCTATGTAATTAGGGGTCTGACCAGCCTAGAACCCACTGTGGTATTGGAAGCAGCCACTCAAGAGGCAGCTTAGCCATTCCATCCAAGTTCAGTCTTGATTCCCTCTGGACTTTCAGATCTTCATGGGGTCTGGTTACCTCTGCCAAAAGGCATGAGACAGCAGGGCTGTTGACTGCAGGGTGGCACATCGGACAAGGACTGGCCCAGGGAATTCTGGAACCAGTTATAGTGGAGAAGTGCACAATCAGGGGTACAGAGGAGACCAGTCTGGCAATGGCCCAGAAGAATAGGTACCAACCGGGTATCCTGTTCACAGTCACTCCATCTGCCCCACCCTCTCCTGTGCTTTTCTTGGCACACACTGGCAGGTAGCTGCCTTGTCCTGAGTCAGGCATGCTCAAGACCTTCCTGCTCCAAACCTCCATTCTGGTCAACTACGAGACAGAATTATACCCACACTGACCCACTGAGAAGCCGCAGAAGTAAATATCGCCCGGGGTCAGAGCTGCTCCTGGAATCCCAGAGTCTCTGGGAGCTGCCAAGCCGGGTAATAGATCACCGAACAGCATCTGTTTATAGCCGGGTAATGCCTTTTATGACCGACTCTCGGTCCCAAATACTTGCTTTATTGCCTCTGTAGGGAGACTTTTCCATTTGGTAAAAATCATCAGATGGTTTCAGTCATGTTAACAACTGCTCATTAAATGCAGAGGAGTAAACAGAGAAATAAAGGCTTATTTCTTTCCTACTTTTTCCTTTTTCTTTCTTTTGTAATTTATGGAGGAGACTCAGGGATGGGCATGGGGGGGAGGCGTGTGCTCAGCCTTGCTCTCCTTAGCTCACACCTGGGTGGGCGTCCCCAGGAGCCCTCCTTCCTGCAGAGACCATCATGCCTTCGGCGGGGGAAAGGTGCAGGCTCCAACGGCTTCAAGCCAAAAGTTTGCTCCATGATACACAGGTTTGAGGTCCTGGCACTTGGCTCTTTTCTCCTATGGTCCCCAAGGAAAGGCCTCTCCAGTTAGAGCACCTGGAACAAGCTAATGTGGAGTTGTTTATGGGGAAAAACCAGATGAGGGTGTATGGGTGTGGGTTGAGCAGATAGAGAGAGGGATGGAGGAACAGGCTGGATAGTGGGTAGATAAATGGGCTTATGAATAGTAGTGGATGGATGGGTAGAGGAATAGGTGGGTAGATGATGACAGGTGGAGGGATGGATGGAAGTTGAATAGAGGCACATGAGTAGACAGATGGAAGATAGTGAACAGATGGATAAAGGGATAGGTGGATGAATAGATGGACAGAAGAGATGGATGATGGGTAGACAGACTCATGTGTGATAGTGGGTAGATGGACAGATGGTGAATTTTCAGATGGATGAGTAGATAGGTAGACGGATGGGTGGATATCAGTGAATAGATGAATAGGTAGATGGATAGATGGACGACAATGGGTGGATGTATGGATACTGGTAGATAGATGGACGGTGGATGAATAGAGAGATGTGTAGTTAGTTGAACATATAGATGAATGGGTGGTTGAATAGAAGGTGCTGGAATTCTTCCATCTGGACCTGTGTCTCACTTACATTTCCTGGGCCCGGCTGTCTGTCTGTGGGCTCCACCTTGAACTTGACCTTGGATGCCTCACCAGACAGCTCCGTGTGTGGCCTGGCCCGGTGCACCTGTGCACTAGGACTCCTGTGCCAGGCCATGGACCTGTGGGAGGAGAAAGAAGTGCGAGGTCCTCCTACTGAGCACAGAGGGTCAGTGGAGCTGGAATCCTGGCTTTTTTGACTGCGGCAGGGCCCAGCTGTGCAGGCAGCAAGCCCGAGCCCTTTCCACAGCCCACGGCAGCTTCTGGCCTCTTTCTCCTCCCACAGATTCCTGACCTGACCACCATATCCTGGAGTGGTACCCTTTTCCAGGGTTCGCTTCTCTCCTCATATAGCTTATGCCACCTTAGGCAGAAAGAAGGCAAATTCATCGGTAGCTCACACAGCTTTGTTGGAGCATGGGAGGAGGCCTGACTCCCTGTGGGAGGTGAGGTCAGGACAGTTTCTGGAAGGGTACAGTGGAAGCAGGTGCTGTTTAAACCACTCCTGACACAAAAGAAACCAAGAAAGGTCATCCCATCATGGCTTTAATTCACTGCTTCCCAGTATCTCTGTCCTCATAAAACACACACTGTCCCTTGAGTGAGCAAGGAGGCAACTCCAGACACTTCTGCCAGCCCCTCCTCACATGTCCTGACCCCAGAGCTGAGGCACAGGGGCTCCCTGGAGCAGGGTTGCCCAGGAAACTCAAATTTCAGAACAACAAGTCCTTCTTTCTAGCATGAGAAAACTCCATGAAGGGCACCAGACTAAGAAAAAAGTGTTGGTCTGAACTCAGAATTTCCCTGGGAGTCCTGAATTCTGCACATCAAACCTACTGCCACCCTTCACCAGGAGCACCCTGCACAGTGGATTTGACTCCAGCTCTGCTGTAAGAACTGTGTGAGTCAGGTCCATGTCCAGTGTGGGTTAGCACAGCACCCAGCCCATGAAACAGGTGTGTCATGGAGGAGGCAAGAAGTGCCCAGCACTGAGCTCCTCACATATCTGCATCGTGCCCATGCGAGAGAGCCACAGCAGGGCTCACAGTAGCCCCTGTCCACAGGGGTCTTGGTCCAAGACCCATGTGTGCTATGGTTTCTCCCTCTGGTAATGGCAGTGACTAAGGGAGCCACAGATACATAGTTCATATCCTGTGGATACACCAGGTAAAGACGTGACTCATGTCCTGGGTACTACAGGGTGGGCCATGAAGGATGTCGTCACTACTCAGAAGACCTCCACACAATTAAAAATGCAGAACATCTTTATTTCAAGAATTTTCCATTTTCAGAGTCCCATTGAGCACAGGCAACTGAAACCAAAGAAGAGGCCTGGACACAGGGCAGCTGCTATGCTCTGACTTTGGAGCCTCCCAGCCCTGGAGCATGGCCCTCTCAGCAGCAATGGTGCTGGGGACAGGGACACAGCTAGGGCAAAAGAGAACACAGCCAGATCCACCTTCCTTCACTGACTCTGGACACGATGTGGGCAGAGCAGTTAGGCGCTTGATGCTGCAGGGGCATCTCACACCCAAGTCCTGGCCAGTGGGCCTGGTTATCTCTGGAACACCAGCCCCGGCACTCTGGTGCAGAGGCTTCCCAAGGAGAGACTGCCCTGAGGTCCCCATGTCTAGCTAGGGAGGAGGCTCTGGGTAGAACTGCCTTAGACTGTGTCCCAGAGCCAGGGACCAGCTCAGCCTCCCTGGAGTCCTTCCAGCAGGGCAGCCTTGGGTTGTTAGAACAGTTAGTGAGGACAATTTAGGACCTGGTCAAGGAAATATGGCCAAGCCCTGGCCCTAAGTGACAGACTCCAAGAGGTTGCTGGGTGTCTTTCACAGGACATGCACAGATGTACATCCACACGCACGGTGCATGTGCATCCCACCGTGCGTGTGGATGGTGTCTGCTCACTGGTGGTATGGGATTCTGAGATGCTGGTCCTGAGTGGATGGTCCAGGATCCAGATGCAGGAGGCAGACATGTGCCAGGTCCTGGCCATGCTGGCCAAGCCTTTCAGCCATGAGTCCTGTCTTCAGGGACACAGTGAGGACTTACCCTGTGAGCTTGACTCAAGAGTGAACCAAATGCGGCAAACATGCAGGGTGAGCTACTTCTCTGTGTGACAGTGCTGCTCACGTACTTGTGTGCAGCGCACAGGAGCCCCGGTAAACCCAGGGCTGGCCTTCTGCCCTCTTCCCAGTACCTGGCACCAAGTGAGGGATCACAGACCTGTGTGGGGAGCAAGGAGGGAGGAGCGTGTGTGGGCTCTGAGACCCACTGGCCAGCAAGGGAAACTCTGGAACAGCACCCTGCTGAGGCCAGGGAGATCACACCCTATGCCTTCCCAGACTGAGCACTCCTGACCATGCTCTCGGGGTTGGCAGTGCAGCCAGGAATATGCCACACCTCCTCACTGCTCTGATTTCTTTGCCATTTTGAAGCCTAATCATTTAATTTTGAAAAGACAGGGGTAGGGTGGGGACAGTGTCTGACAATGTATCACCCCTTATTCAGACAGTTTCCTGACCTCAGGATTCCACCTCTCTACCGGGATTCTCACTGCAGCACTGAGGCTGGGACAAGCCCACAGTGTCAATGAGTAACCACTCACTTTGTAGAACTTGAGTCACATGTGGAAAACGATGAGATGGCTCAGGGCCACACCAATCAGACTCTTTCTTATTACTTTATAAGATAAACATATAGATCTATACTTTAAAACACAGCACTTTCAGTAAGAGAACCAGCCAGCATCACCTTGTCAGTTCATCCTGCTGAATGCAGATATGGCCGTCCAGACCTCGGGCTGTGTCCCAGAGAGCCAGCACTTCACCGCCTGTCCCCACAGGAGCTCTACCTAATGGGGCTCCCTGTTCTCAGGGCTGTCAGGTGCCCCAGAGAAGTGGGGAGCTGGCACTGGCCCTGGGGAAATCAGTAGACATGGTACATCAGCAGGCAGCAGAGGCCTGGGCGCTGGGTTCTGCTGCCTGAGACTCGGGGCTCCCTGGGAGGAGCACAGAGCAGGTGAGGAAGGCCAAGGCCTTATCACTTTGTCCCCCCAGTGCTGCTTGCACAGGGCTGTAACTTCTGTCTGCCCATGGCACTGTGGGGTTAGGAATCCAAGGCCATGTCCTACGACCTTGCCAAACCCTCTCCCTTGCCCCCACCTCCACTAAGGACCCCTGCAGCCTAAATCCTACCTGTTCTCCAGAATGCAGACTCCAGGACAGCAGGGCTCTGCTCCCCTTTCTTACCGTTTTCACACTGAGCCCATGTCTTGCCCACAGTAGGTGCTCTGCGAGTGTTTGAATAAACTGCTATAGGACGGAGCGAGCCCTGGCTCCGCACTTATTTCTATCCCAGGGACCCCTGGGCTGCGGGAGGCTTTGTCCACCCGATGTGTGGTCAAAGCAAACCATCAAAAGGCTATAGCACTTACTTTCAGACTTTCTGGTCTTCAGCGCTCCCCGCCATTGGGAACCTGGTGACTCCCTGCGGTACAGTGTGGCGCGTGTCCCAGCCAGGGTCCCCGTCGCGAGCTGGCAGGAGGAGCCGCCGCCAGAGGGCGCCGGAGATCGCCCCTGTGAAGGACTAAACCTCAACGGCGGGCCCAGGTCTTTACAGCGAGGACTGCGTCGATAAGACAGACTCCTTTCCAGGGCCTGTACGCCAACTGAGTTTGGCCTGGATGAATGGGCCAATGGGCGAATGAACAAATGAATGAATGTGTGCGTGCAGGCCCACAGCGCATCTTCCGGGGGCCTGCTGTGGTCTGGGAGCCTTTCGGTAAACACTTCCCACCAACAACCCCGACTGAGTCTCTCTGACCCCAACGGTGGACCACAGATGGAGTGCGAGCCCCTGCTGGCTGTTCACTGTCCAGACCCGGAAACCAGCACCACAGGACAGCGCCGTTCCTTCGTGCCCACGGCGGAACGCGGGCACCTTGGTCCGGGGCACCCTTGGGCCCAGACGCTGGTTGGGGGTGGTGCAGCCTTGTGTCCTGGTGGCCTTAGACATGCTGGGTGACCTCGGGGAGACCATCAGGTCCTGAGATTTGAGAGACTTGTGCAACCCCATGCGGGAACGACCGTCTACAAGGCAAGGCAGTGAGGAGTTGGGGTCCGTCAGGCCCCAGCCCCCGTGCGGTGCAGCCATGACAGCCCTGTGCACCCTGCGGATCCAGCGCAGAGACGCAAGGGTTGGGGATCAAGGTCCAGGCGATGCCCGTCCCCTGCAGCAGCGGCGCACGGCCCGGCCGGAGTGAGGACACCGAGGCTGAGATCGGGGTTGCTGTGTCCGAGTCTAAGGCACCCCGAGGTCCCTGGCACCCTGGGCCCGCGCGCAGCAAGGTGATCCCCCTCTTGGCTCGGCTGTGCTGGGTCTTCTCCAAGTCCCCACCGTCCAGAGGCCACATTTGGCAGCTTCGACCACTGTCTGACTCCACACCCGCACGTGGGCGCGCGAACCTGCGGGATCCACAGCCCCTGGGCGCTCGGGGAGAGCGGGGCGGGGCGGGAACGTCAGAGCCCTGGCTGCAGGGTCCGCCCCGCCCCCGCCCCGCCCCGCCCCGCGGCCTCCGCTAAAGCGCCCTGCGCTCCCCAGCCACCGCGCTCTCCTCTGCACTCGCCGTCGTCTGTCCTTTCGTCCATCTGACCGCCCATCTGTCCATCCGTTCGTCCGCTGGTCTCCAGCCGCCTGAGCCATGGACGCCAAGGTGGTCGCCGTACTGGCCCTCGTGCTGGCCGCTCTCTGCCTCGGAGACGGTGAGTGCTGTGCTGCCTGTGCGCCCGGCCCGGACCCGGACGGCCACTTGGCAGATGTTCTCCAGGCTCTGCGCCCCGCATGGAGTGGCTGCGGCCCGCGGGCTGCAGTGGCGCTGGGGCAGGGCGCTAGTCTGGAGCGCGGCGGTCCGGGAGTGCAGACCAGGGCCTCCCGCTGGTGCAACTGGGTCTGCGCGCGAGGGCTCCGAGGCCTCCCTCAGGGCCACACTCTGTGCAGAGGGCGCGCTTTGCCCGGTCCAGCCTAGGCAGTGCTGGCCGTGGCGGGAGCCCATGACGCGCGCGTCTCCAAGCAGAGCGGGTTCTCTCTCCTTGGTGAGCTGGGGCGGCCGGCGGGTTGAAGCAGCTGACCCACTTGCACCCCTGCCCACCCGCCGCGCTTCTGCACAGCTCGGTGGCGCGAAGCGAAGCGGACTCGACGCGCCCATTCACCGCCAGCTTTCCTCTTCCGGAATCCATTGTCAGGCCGAGAGCCCCGGGACCCTGCGCGCCCCTCTCCAGCCCCCAAACACACCTGCAGGCCGGTGCCTTTGTGCCAGGGGCAGGAGTCGCAGCAGAGTTCAATCGCCAAGGCCTTGAGCCACTGCGAACGGTATCCTCTTTCACTGGAAAAGGGCTCCGCTTTCTTTTTTCCTTTTTGAGGCCGGGAGAAAACTCGCTGTGCTGTTACAGGACACCACTGCTGCTGCAAACCAAAATAAACTGTTGCCTCCAAACCCACAGAACAAAACAGTGCGAGGCCAGCCTCGCTCTCCTTTGGCTACGAAGGCCCTGCCGTGCTGGGACACAGAGTGCCCCCTGCAGTTGTCCCCCACAGGTTTGCTCCAAGGAGCTTGAGCTGGTTCCCACTTGACAATCCCACACCTGCATGAGTTGGGTTGGTGCCCCCCCCCCCACAGCATGGTGAGGCCACGCCACCTAAGAGTGCCCGCTGGGGGTGCACTCCATCAGAACAGCACAGAGAGGGGAGGTGCCAGCAGGCATCCGAAACCCTTCTTGGCACTGAGACTGCAAGAGGTTCTTCTGCCCTGACCAGCCCCAGGATGGGTTCCAGCCAGAGGTTAATGATTGTGTGACTGGGGAGGGTGCAGTGCCCTTGAGGACCTCTGCAGGACTTCAGGGCACAGCTGGAATGGGGGAGGCACAGAGGAAGTGGGGTGAGAGGTCTGGGTCCTGGCACAGGCTGGGCTGTCCCCAGAGTTGCGCCCTCAGCCGCCCAGGCAGGTCCTCTCCTGTGTGAAAATGTGGGACAAATTTCCATTTTCTTTACCTCCTGCTCTGGTGCCCTCTGCACCGCCCAGCCCCCACGCTGCATGAGAGGTCTCCAGGCCTCTGTGGTCTTCTGTGTCCAGCAGCTGGATCTGGGAGCCCTGGGCAACCCACTAAGTCTGCTGGGCCATGCCAACCTGCATGTCATCACTCCCCACACACCGTGCGCACCTCTGCACAGAGCGGGCTACACAGGAAACTACCCTGGCTCCCAAATCTGGGCAGCAGAGGAATCCTGAGGAACTCTTGCCTTCCTTAGAAACAGCTGCAGTAGTAATAGGGACAAAAGCTGGAGGAAAGGGGTGAGTACATGCAGCACTGGGCTCCCTCCCTCCGGGGAACACTTGGGGGTCTCTGTCACTTTAAAGCCCGTTGAAACCCTGCTTGCTGCAGACTGGGGTCCTGGAAGCACGAACAAGAATTACCTTTGAAGGAAATAGATAATCCCAGGGGGCAGGGGGAGGAGAGAAAGAAAGCCTGTATTTTGTGCTCAGAAAGGCTCTGATTTCTGGTCTGATCTCCTTTGCTGACTAGAGAGGCTGGATTGGTGCAAACGGGAGAGAGCAGCCCCGACACCCAGGGTGCAGCTCCAGCACTGCCCAAGGCTATATGGCTTTCCTGCCCTATCCAGGATGGCGGGCAGAGCAGGGAACTCGACACTGAGAGGGAGCCTTCGGCTCCCGGGTCCCTCAGACTGCTGGGTCCTTGCTGTGCTTCCCCTGGTGATTGCTTCTGGGGCAGCTTTCAGCCCCGGTGGGGCAGTGCAGCTGCTAGAAGCACCCCACAGTGGTTTTGTCCCCTTCACAAGACAGGGAGTCCTTCCTGGGTCGCTCCTGGTCTGGGCGGTGACATGTGCCTCTCTGCAACTTGGTGACTAAATACACGGGTTGGTTCCCACCAGCTAACACCGTTTGTGAACTGAATGTGGCTGCAGAGAAAACACAACTAGTCCCAGCCTCTTCTCCCGGCCCGTCACAGGTGTGGACTCCAAAAGCCCAGCCTCCTGGGAGCCTGGAAGTGGTACAATGAAAATAAGTGTCTGGGCTCACTATTCTCATTTGGCCCCTGAGAAAGGATCCAAAAAATCAAATACTTTGGGGTATTAAGTGAGGTTTGCACAAAATCTACAGGGAAAAAAACATCTAAAAAACAAAATAAACTCCCAGAACCCCAGTCCCCCAAGGGCTTGCAATTTTAGACTTAGAGGGTGAGTCTTAAAGGGATGAAGGAACCCCTTGCTAATTTACACTAATGAGTGTCAATTATGGCATTTTACAAATTGTCGACTTGGCAAACAGAGATGGTAATAGGATCCAGGAGGCCAAAGCACCCCATCCCCCCAGCACCCCAAGCTGCTTTGGAAGCAGAAGAGAGGTGCCTTTGCCCCTTGGCCTCCCAGTGGGAACTCCAGGGACTCCTTTGTGGTTTCCAGGCTTAGGGTAAAGGTGAGGTGGGGGCCTCGGGTGGGGGAGGGCAGCATCCCAGAGCTGGAGCTCCTGGCAAGGGAGGGGGAGCCTCCTGTCCCTGTCCTTCCTCCCTAATACAGGGGTCTCTCCCAGAGGCCCTACAGGAACTTATTTTGCAAAAAAACTAGGAGTCTCAGGCCTTGGACTGAAATCCTTCTCTCCTCTGTTTGTCCCTGCCTCACTTTTTCTGCAGCCACCTGCAAAGGTGGCTTCCATTTGGACTTGCCCAACCTGAGCTCACAGAACTGCCCTTGGCAATGTCCCGGCACAGGGTGCACCCGTGACAGTCCATCCTGCTCACCCCATCTTGTCACCCCACACCTCGCCGGGTCCCCCAGTGTGGGGCTGACACATGGCCTCGTCCTGATCTCTTCCAGGGAAGCCTGTCAGCCTGAGCTACAGATGTCCGTGCCGCTTCTTTGAGAGCCATGTGGCCAGAGCCAACGTCAAGCACCTCAAAATCCTCAACACTCCCAACTGTGCACTTCAGATTGTGTGAGTACTGGGCCACGCCCAGTGGGCTGTGGAACCTCGGAGCACAGTTGATAAGTGGCAGAGGCCGGACACAGCCTGGAGCCTTGGCGCTGCTGGTGGCAGCTGTTATTACCAGGAAGATACAGAGTGTGCCCAAGAACTGAATGTCAAAAGCCTCTTGCCCTGGGCTCCTGCTGGGCTCACAGTGGTCCCGGTCTCTTCTGTCCTGGCACATTGGTTGCCCCCAAGCCCGAGATGCCACGAGCTGCATTCACCAGGGTTCCGGCCGCAGTCCTGTGCTGGCCACAGCAGCATCTGTCTGCCAGCTCTGGGGCAAAACCCATTACTTTCTCATTCCCATCAAGCGCACAGCTAATTTACCTGGTGTCATTTTTTTGCTTTTTGATGAAACCTCACAACTTGCAGCTCACTTCAACTATGAACTTTTTCTCTACTACAGTTTAATGACGTTTTGCTTTTGCTTGGTGTTGAAGGCAACTCCCAACATTTTATTGTACTCATTTGCAAAGCAAGAAAAGCCCAGATCATACAAGCACAAAGGATGGAGATCTTGCCAATGAGCGCAAGGCTGGGGGTGAGGCAGGGAGAGAGCCCTTGACTGAGGCACTCCTTGGGGCACTGCCTTGACCTGACCCAGAAGGAGGGCCCAGAACCCCAGGAGGCTCCTGTGTCAAAAGTCCTAGAACTAAGATTGTGATGAGGAGGAGGGTTAAAGGAATCCTCCTCTTCCTGGGGCTGTTCCATCCTTTTGCCGTCTGAGGTCTGGATTTTCCATTGTTCTTTTTACGCTCTTCACTTTGAATATTTGTCCTTTTCAGTATGTCTTAGGGCTCTAGAAATTGGATTTTTTTTTTTCTGGTACTCAGAATTGAACCCAGAGCCTCCTCACTGAGCTACCTCCCAATCCCTTTCTAAATTATCATTTAGTGACTGTGTCTCACTATGTCACTGAGTTGCCCAGGCTGGGCTTGACTGTGTGATCCTCCTGCCTCAGCCCCTGAGAGACTATGGTGGCTGTTTGTGTAGCACATCGAATAAGACACTGTCTGCTGGAAAGGTGTTTGGAGGTACTGTGTGTAGCCAATGTGGACTGGCCAAACAGCACACATGTGCGCCTCACTTGCTGGGGTCCGTCCTGAAGTTGGGAGGGACCAGCACAGACCTTAGAGCTGGGTGAACCCTAAGTCAAAACATATGGCTGTGCCCAGACCTGCACCCCACGTGCCTGCACATAGTCCCTGGAGCCAGCATTTGCCCAAGGACCCCAGCCACTGTGCTAGGGCTCAGCTGGCCTCACAGCTCTGCCAGGCTGGGCAGAGAGTACGGCTGTTTGGGATTACATGGACCCCAGAAACTCCCCCTCCACCACATTTGCTGTACCTGTGCTGCCCTCCCCTCCTGGCTCTGTCCCTGCCCAGAGCTTGGCAGTCCCCTCCAGAGTCACCTTCCAGCCTGGTCCGCATGCTGTCAACATATCTCCTCAGGACAAGGCCAGTGCTCCATCTCTGGGGCCTCCCAGCTAAAGCCCCTGCGCCTTGCCCCCGTGCCCTGACACACTGGTGGCCTGCTCTTTGTCTTCCTTCTGCTTTTTTAATTGCCAACTCCTACTGGGCCTTCAAAGGTCTGATCCAGTGCTCATGGGCTTCCTGCTCCCTGGCTGGAGTCTACGCCTCAGCTCTGGGCTGGAGCATGTCTCCCCAGCTACCCGAGCACCCCTGAAACCAGGTGACCTCTGTGTCTCCACAGCGCCAGGCTGAAGAGCAACAACAGGCAGGTGTGCATCGACCCGAAGCTGAAGTGGATCCAGGAGTACCTGGAGAAGGCTTTAAACAAGTAAGCGGAGGCGGCCCCGGCGGACCGTCCACTGGCCCCGCCAGGAAGGCTGACTCCAGGGATGGAGGGCGGAGCTGGGAGGAGGCCCGCGCGGCCACTGGGTTTGCCAGCCGTAGACACCGCACGCACAGCCACGGCACCGTATTCAGCCTGCATCTACCGTGCCCGACCCCGCACCTAGGAGCTTTGTGCCTGGGATTTTCTGAGCCAGGCAGGCCCTCATGGTCATCAGCCTCACCTTCATCCTCATGATCGTATCTTAAACCAATGATAACTTCGTGATCTGTACGCGGCTCCTCCGGGAGCGTCCCTGCCCTGCTTCAGGCCTCCGGGCACAGTCAGGGGAAAGCGGCTTCTTCACAGGGTGCTCCAGAAAGTGTCCTTCTGGGTAGCTCTTGCAGAGCTTCCCTCCAGGTGGCCTCTGTGTGGCCATGCCCCCGCAGAACTGGGCTGCCATTGTCCTCAGCCCTCTACGGTCAGTGTCTGAGTGATGGGTTTGGGTTCTTCCAAAGCCGCTCTCCCAAGGCCGTGTTCCAGGCCCCTGCTTTCCTGTCCTCCCTATTCCAGCAGCATGCTTCCGCTTCTGCCCCTCCTTTCGCCTGCCCGAGCCACCTTCCCTCCACTCCCATCTTCCCACTGGGCCCTCTGTGAGATCCCCTCAGCCTCCTCCAGAACGGAGCCAGCCCTTCCTGGAGGAGAGGCAATTGCACCCCACTTTCCCACAAGACTGCAAAAATTTAATAAACGTGGCTTCCAGTTGAGAGCTCGTGGAGGTGTCAGGTTTCCTGGAGCTCTGAAGCCCGCACATGCGTGGGGTTCCGTAGACTGGGCCTTCTGAAGTCAGAAGCTCAGAGTGCACCCAGGCCGCATCCTGCCCGGCCCCCCCTGAGCCAGGGCTTGACGGTTCCAATCAGAAATGTGGGCAGAGCGAACCTCCATGCATAAATGTGATTCGCAGATGGCCCTGGGGGTATTTGTAACTTTTGGCAAGGCATTTTTATATATATTTTTGTGCACATTTTTTTTTTACGTTTTATTTCTTTAGAAAGCAAATGTACTGCAGAATACATTTGTAGTGGAACAGTTCATTTATCTGAAGTGGAGCCATAGGAGTGTCAGTAGCACCCTTTCCTTAGACTCTGAAGCTACTGGCAGTGAATACAGAGATATATATGATATATAAATGTGATTATCACAGCTTCTCAATGTTAGCCGCAGTATTTTTCACTTGTATTAAAATTGTATCATGTGACATGATATGCACTAGCAATAAAATGCTAACAGTTTTCCTGGCATAACCCTCCTGCTGTATGTGGGGACTTGTTTATTTATCAGTGCTCAGAGCCAGATGCGCAGATCTTCCTGGAGATTGTGAGTTAAGCAGCCGCTAGTCGGTGTGTGAATGGGTCCATGCCAGGTGGCAGCGTGCAGGGCGGTCTCACGCCCGGAGAAAATCTGCAGCTCGAGATTTTCAGTCTTTCTTGTTAACCCAGTGGAAACAGAGTGCTAGTTTTCTGACAAATAATATTTGACTCACTAATCCGTCTCCCTCTATCCTCCTCCTCGGTTCTCCTAACATCCTCATGTAACCCCAAGACTCAATCCCAGTAATATCAGGCTTCCCATTTTCCCATGTAAAACTCCCATGACTCCCAGCCGTGGTTAATGTTGGGCTTTCTTGGGAACAGGTGGCCTCACCCCATAAATCATTAAATGCCATTTGCCTCCAGTCGCCTTAATGACAGTCACGAGCCAGTCGCTTTAATGGAACTCAACTAACTGATGCTGTCCCTGACTCCAGACAACCTTGGTGCTACCCAGAGAGGGCACGGGGGTCAGGCCCTCCAAACCCCAGACTTCCACCCCTAAAGCTTTACTGCTTTGGAAACAGAGAACTTTTAGAGAAGGCAACAAAGGCTCAGCTGGGTGAAGGGAGGTGGCCGGGTGAGAGCAGACAGACAGGTGGAGACCAGACCAACCCATTTGGTAGGGTCTCTGGGTAGCAGAAGCCAGGTTGGGCTGGGCAAAGTGGCCTCCTGGCCCCAGATGGCATCCAGCATTTGTCTGCATGAGGAAGGGCCTGGCTGGCCCAGAGCCCCAGGCCCTGTGCGGAGGCTGAGGACAGAGTCCAGGGCCACCCAGCTGTGCAGATGAGGAAGAACCTGTGCGTGTTAATGTGATTAACGGTTCTACTAATTCTATCTAAGGGGGCGCAGAGAAGAAAAAGTGGGGAAAAAAGAAAAGATAGGAAAAAAGAAGCGACAGAAGAAGAGAAAGGCTGCCCAGAAAAGGAAAAACTAGTTACCTGCCGCCCGGAAGGACCACAGTGCCCCAGCTCACTCTCGGCGCTTTATAACCCGCTGTCCCTGGCCTAGGGCCCGTGTACTAGACCGCACCTGCCGCCATTCCTCTGCTCCTTGAGGCCCTGCTGGCCCGCTGAGCTATGAAGACAGTAGTTGTTCAGAGACTGAATGCTGGGACCCTCCTAGCACGACAGGCCAGCCTGACCTCCCAGCACTGCGCACTGGTTTCCTTGTGCCCATGGGAACCAGGTGCCCCTGGCCCACGCCTGCAACCCACTAGCCCAGAGAGGCTCCCTATGCCTTCACCTGTCGCCCCAGCTGTGCTGTTCCTGCAGCCTTCTCAGGACATAACCCCCTTTCCCCTGTTGTCTGGTTCTTCCCACGCTGTCTCCCTGGACACTACTCCACAAAGGGCTGGGTAGAGGCCTTGCTGCAAATTCATGGGAGCCTAGGGGAGAGATGTAGATATAGATGTTCTCAGGGAGCCTTCTCTACATGCACTCTCTTCGAGTCGTGGAACAGGTCCCCAAGCCAAGGTCAGATGTGTGCAGAGCCTAGTGCTTGCAGCTCTAGGGTATCCCCTCCCTATGCTGGGATGGGCTCCAGCAGTTAGTCCCCACCCAGGAAACATCTTCCTGCACTGCACTGAGTCTCCTTTAGTTCTAGAACTTTCTGCCACCTGGCTGATGTCTGAGGGTTTGGCCAGGTCTCATTTAGATGGGAGGATGGGCCTGGGGGACGACGCAAGGCCCAAATCATGAAAATAGATGCCTCAAATCTTTAACCCTTGTCCTGTTCTACCAGCACTCCCCCCACCCCAGGGTCCTTTCTCCGTTAACCCACAAGGCTGGAGGGTGCAGCCAGGGGGCTGTACAACCCAGTGTGGGACCCTTCTGGGCTCCTGGGGATGGGTCTCTATGCCTGGATAAATGGGGTCTAGCATTCAGAACACACACCTGTCCACCTCTGACTAGGATGCCATTTATCACAGTGAGGACCCTTTGTGGCCACCACCGCTGCCTATGTAGATGCCCACCTGCCCCTCCCACCTTAGGTGTCTTCCTGCAGCAGCCAGCCCCTCCCCTCTGAAGGGCCTTCAGGACAGCCCTGCTCTTATTATGCCCTCCAATGCTGCCCCACCTGGGGAGCTGCTGCAGGCAGGAAAAAGCAGCTTCCATTCTCCTCTCTGTCTTGGGAGAGGCTCATGAAGCCCCCCAGGGCCATCTTCAGTGGCTGAAGACCCTCACCTCTGAAGAGCAGAAGACCCTGCCTGGATCCTGTTGGGGGGGGAGCTAGAAGTCCATCGCAGACAGGTGAGGGTCATGGGCCACTGTGTGCCACCTGCCCTGGGCTTCTCAGGAGATCCCTAGGGCCACCTCTGGCTCCTGGAGGCCACCGGAGCAACTCAGCACCAGCCAAAAAATCCCAAGAATGGAAGTGAGGCTGACTGAAGTTGGAAGTGCCTCTTCTCAGCACCCTCGAGCTGGCTGGGATGGACTTGTGGCCTCAGCATGAGGCCGTGGAAGCCCTGTCCTGTGTCCGTGTGCCGTGCCTTGTGCCACTGGTCATCTGTCTGCTGTCCTGCCACTTCCAGTCTTCCCTACCCCTCTTTGGCCTGCTTGTCTTCCCTATCTCCTGCCTGCCCGGCCCCACAGGGAGGCGCGTGCCCATTCTGCGTGTGAAGCTGGGCCGTGGCTTATGCACACCCCAGGCCTTGGGAACCCCCTTAACAGTGTCTCCTCTGTTCTGTTAACAGGAGGCTCAAGATGTGAGAGGCGGGTGAGACACCTGTGAACTTACAGGAGCCCAGGCCTACAGTCAGTGTTAGGGAGGGGCCGGCGCCCCGCTCCTGGGCAGGGTCGCACATGAGCCCAAGGGCCTCACTGGCACAGCTCCCCTTCCCTCGCCATGGATTATGTAGCAGAACTCATGGTGTTTATTTCTCATTTAGTTTGATTATCCATTGTTATCGTGGCAGATAGAACTTGAGCTAAGACCATTATGTTATCTGCTTTATTATAATATCCTTCCCATGAAACCCCCTTCTGGGTCTTATATCCTAGTTGAGGTGGGAGTCTCTCCGCCTCCCCCAGTGGTGAAGAGCTGGGCTCCCCCAGACTGAGCAGGCCAGGCCAGGCCAGGCCAGAGACCCCTCCTGCTGCTCCCTCCACCCACCCATCACTGTGCTCGTCATTCTGTGTCTCACCCATCCATCGTCCTGTGTCTCAAGACTGTCTCCATCACCCTGAAAAGGACACTCTTCAGACAAATGCTTTCATTCCGCCTGGGCACCAAGAGGGGAGTAGAATGCCCATGAAACACTGTACCAGCTCTGTCTCATCTGGAGCACTGTCGCCGTCCGCTTGTGTCTGCTCACAGCCAGTGTCTTCCCCCTGTGACCCCAGTCTTGGTGCACACACTGTCCCCTCCTGGGGTACAAAGGCTGAGCATGGGGAGATGCCCTTGGGCACGGCCAACTTGAGCAGCCTCAGTGCCCCCATGGGACCAGCAAATGGAACCTGAGGGGGATGCAGGCCACAGCAGCACTGACCCCAGCACTGCTGACCCACGAACCTGCTGTACCTGCTGCTGTCTGGATTGCAGAGTTGTGGCTCAGCATTGTCTGGAGGGTAACAGGAATTCTCCACCTTTCTATTATTACTTTCAGGATGCAACCTATAACCGTCAGTCCCAGAGTGAAGACCCCTCCCCAGTTAACGTCAGACCTTGCCCCCAGCAGAGCTCTGCTTCCCTTACCCCGCACTCCAGCATGCCCGGCAGGGCAGGCCTTCCTCCAGGAGAAGGGCAGAAGTCCCTGGATTCGGAGTGTTGCCCTCTCATGGAGAGCAGCCTGTGTGGGATGCTGCTTCAAGCTGTGGGCCTGCACGGCCTCTGTCTTCTTTTCCTGCAGTCATCTCCCCTGCCTAATGGAGATCCCAGTGAAAAAAAGGTACAGAAAGGAAGAGCAAGTTCTGAGTCAGGGTATTTGTGATTTCATCATTTATTATCATAGTATGGGTTGGGCATCGGCCTTTCAGAGCAGAAGGCAAGTCTATGCACCAAAAGTTTAAACAAGAATTAAATTCTCAAACCAGCCAAGTTAAATTGGAAAAAAGGAAATCAGAGGAGGTTTATTAGGTCCAAGGATTAGAACTAATTTCAAAACTGTCTTTTGAAATTAACCCATCACTACCGTGCTTGAGTTATCCATGAAATGACTGAACTTCGGTGGATGGTCACTTTCCAAGGTGTTAAAACCCTTCCTGGAAAATGCAGCACGTCTTCCACTGGAGTCCATGTTCCAGGACCATCCAGTCAGAGCCCCCTGGTCCCAGGAGAAAGCCTGAGCCCAGGCAATGAGCTAAGGAGAAAGCCTGAGCTAAGGCAATGAGGTGACTCCTCCCCAGGAAACCACAGAGGGCAGGGCCCCCATTTGTATGACAATTCCCCCTGAGGATCGGCCCCTGCCTAGGAGAGGACTGGCTCAGGATAATACACATTTCAATAGTCCAATTGTAAAGGAAATGTCTGCCCTCCCAACCCCTCTGCTGTCCAGTCAAGTGTTTCAGGGAGCTGTGACTGGGAATATCTCATCCCCACATCCCCTTGGTCTGGACCCGTGCTCTTCACCTGCCAGCCTTTGCACCAGAGGGGAGGGACTGAGTCATGGACGGTTGTGTGTGGACGTCGGAATCTGTGCCTTGTGTCCTTTGCACCGTTGTCTGTCCTCCTCTGCCAGCCACCGAGACACCAGCAAGGTGTGTCCGCCCTAAGAGAGGAAGGAGGCTCCGCCTGAACAACACGGGTCATCTGTGTCAGGGTCCTAAAACGGGAGCCCCTCCCTCCTGCAGGACCCCTTCTGCCCCTCCATGGTGTGATTTTGCCTCTGTTTTTTCACCTATTAAGGGCTTCCGACCTGGGAACGGATCCCTTTTTCCAGGGGTGGGCCCACAATTCCTCTACGCAGTTTCCCTGACCGTTCTGAAGGAAGCCCACCCCGGAAATGTTCCCAAAAACCTCCAGATCCCCAGGCTGACCATCCACTGCAGGTGTCAATCCGTAGCCTCACTGGTCTCTCGGTGGCTGAGCAGGGCTGGGCTCTGTGTTCCATGTGACGAATACTGTATTTGTGTTGTCAGTCACACCTCCCGATAATGTGAAGCCGGCCCAGGAGAAGGCGGCCCTGTGCCAATGTGTGCTTTAAAAACTAAAGTCTCTGAGAAGCAGCAATTTCTACTTTGAAGTCATATCAGTTTGAAAGATGTATTGCACTTACATTTTCCTAATAAAAATCTGTATTCAGATGGAACCACCTCTGGTCTGAGCAATGCAGTTTCCCAGACTCGGTTTCCCCCTCCAAGCCGAGGTCTAGAGTGGTGTGATCGAGCTGCAGTGGCTGGCAGGACACTGGCCATGCTTGTTCCCAACCTGGTTGTAGCTGGAAACTGAACGTCTTGGGTTTGCTGGGGTTGTGGGGGCTGGGATTAAGCTTAAGCAAGAGCCTGATTCTAGGGTTCCCTTGGACAGGATTCCACAACTAACCACCCCCAGGATCCAACAGAGAGACATGCGCAGCAACAATTAACTCAGTAGACTACCGGGGTGAGTAGGGTCAGCACTCTGGGGATCCACCAGGGAGCTGGCAGGTTTGCAGCAGGGTGGAGCTTACCTCAGGTCTGTTTCTGCAGTCCGCTGGTACCAGGGAACAGGACCACTTGGGGTGACCACAGCTCTGCAGACGTCATCTCCCCACCAAGCTTGGTTCTAGAACTCCAGGAAGCAGGGGAGAAGTGGGGCTAGAACCAGTCAGGGGAGCACTGTGGAGTCAGTTGAACAACAGACCCCCCCCCTTTTTTTTGAGACAGGGTCTCTCTGTGTAGCTCAGGCTGACTCAGATCACTATATAGCCCAAGCAAGCTTCAAACTCACTAATCCTCCTGCCTCTGCCTCCTGAGTGCTGAGATTACAGGGGTGAGCCACCACACCCAGCATTAATGTGGTACTGATTGCTGGTGGGTGTGAGTCACCACACCCCATATTGTTGTATGTGGTTGCCAAGATCGAACTCAGGACCTTGCACTTCGCAGGCAGGTGCCAGAACCACTGAGCTAAATCTCTAGCCCCAACAGACCCCATTTTTAAAGAGCCCCATTCAGCCAGTTCCTCCTTCAAAGTGACTTCCAGAAGAGCCCACCACAGTCCTGTCTCTACCATTCCACCCATACATCAGTGACAGGATCCCAGGATCTCTTTGGGCCCGAACTGTCTATGGCAGATGGGGCCCACCTCTTCCCCATCCCTTTCAACCTAATGCAGGTATTGGGCATCTGGGATACAAGGCCCCTAAAAATGTGCCCTGGAGCTGGGATTTGAGAGGAGTCGGCTCTCAGGACCAGTGCAGGAGCCTGTCTGGGGGTGTTCTCAGAGTGTGAGAGCGGGGTCCACACTGCAGAGCCCACAGGTATGGAGGTAGGGGCTGGAGGAAGCAGTGGGTGGACATCACCACACACCACACACAGGCTGCCAGGCTGAGGTGGCCCTGGGTGATAGGAAGTAAGGCCCAACTTAGTTTGGTGCCAGGAGCACAGAGCTGTGACCCAGACAGCGTCGGGTCTGCTCTTGTCCCTCCACCCACACTGAGGCGAGGGCTACAGAGACAGCAGAGAGAATCACATTTCAGAGTCCCCATAGTGGGCATGAGAGGCTGAGGAAGGAGTCCCAGGCCGGTGTTGGGAAACATGGTCCTCCAGAGCTCTAGTCTTGGGCCCTGTCTGCCACGGGCTCCAGATAAATTTCACACAAGCCAGAAAGGAGTGTTCTGATCCCCAGGTAACTATGGAGAGGGAGAGAGGTGCTGGGAGAAGGTCCAGGGTGGGAGGCTGGGGCCCACAGGGGAGCTGACAGAAACCCTGACTCTCTCCCTGACTCATCTTGAGCTCTGCTGCGGTTCATATCTAAATGTAACCCAAAGCCTCATATGTTTGTAGGTGGGGCTTCAGAAGTTGACACTAACTGGTGGAGTGGTCCATGGATGAGCCTACAGCTAACTGAGATTGGGAGGTAGAGCCTGGAGGGGGAAGTGGGGCGCTGGGCATAGCCTAGAAGGTCTCTCCTTCCTCTTTCTTCCATTTCTCTGCTCACCACCATGCCTTGGGCTGTTCTTCCTCTGCCAGGCCCTTCTGTCATGCTGCCCTGCCAGCAACCTGCCAGCCCTACCCAGGGCCCATGCTGAGGGTGTCAAGCTCTGCAGACCTGGAGCTCCCAGAGGAACCCCAGTGTGTGCTGGAGACCAAAGTCCTGGCAGGGCACTATGGGAATCTGGTGCCACTGGACAACAGAACTGATGCCCCCAGGCTGATCCAAGGCCAAATGGCAGTCCTTGGGTAACCCTGTTCATACCAGTTGTCACTGGGCAGGAACCTCTCTCAACCCCTAGGCTCAGGGCTCTGTGGCATCTCAGAGCAACAGAGTGTCTCCATGGCCTGGAGACCAGACAGATGGGGCCTCAGGATGCATGAAGCCCAGCCCTCCTGCTGCTCCGAGTAATGAAGGGTGGTGTGCAGGAAAGAGGTACGGTAGCTGGTGGCCCAGGGGGAGGCGCATGTCCTCACAAGCAGGGTCACTCCTTCCATACTGTGCTTAGTCTTCCCCTGGCTCCCAGCTGGGGTCCAGCTTCCCATGTCACAGGATGAAAGGGAGACCTCTGCAGGAGCTCCACCATGTCTACCAGCCTGCCCAGGGCACAGCCACCACTGTCCATAACATGCCAATATAATACCAATTCTGAAGACATAAAGATGACAGTGAAGTCACAGCACACCCTTGGTCCCTGCACCCTCCTGCAGCTCCACCAGCTTCTCCACACACAAGCATCGGCTCCTCACCCAGGGCTCAGTCCTTTTCCTCCCTCCCCGTGACTTTCTTGCTTCTGGATTCCAGGCTGTAGAGCCAATTCCTCTCTGGCAGGCATAACAGGCACAGGGTATCACTCAAAAACCTACTCTCCCACTGCTGCTGCCAGGGCGCCACCCCCCATGGGCCAGAGTGACTATGACAGAGCAGCTACAGGGTGAAGAGCAACACCCCATGAAGATCTTCCTTGCCCTCTGACCTGGCCCTGGCCCTGGTCAACCCTGGCCCCTGACAGAGGACTTGGCTACAGCCCTTGGGCTGCCTCTATCCACATGGCCTGGTGAGAGCGTGGCCAGAAGCCTCTGCCTGCTGTTCTCCCTGCAAGTGTGGCCGGGATGTTCCTATTCTCTGCTCCCCAGGTCTCACAGGGAAAACCAGCCCATCTTCCTTACCTACGCCCTCTCCAACTTGTAGCTGGCTGCCAGCGCATCACAGGAGGCTCACCCCACCCAGGAACCCTTTCTTTGTTCTTCTCTGACAAAAGCAGTAGCGCCTACATCCTGGCTGTGTGTCCTTTGCACATGCGGCTGCTCTGCAGACCCAGCCCAGCTCACTCCGATGTCCTCTGTGGGGACAGCACATTGCCTCCGGGTCTCCTGTGTCTGGCACTTGTGCAGGTCCCTTCTTTCTAGGCACTCACTTCTCCCCCAGGGCCCTGCTCCCCAGCTCCCATGCCCAGTATCCTGCGTAGTGCCCAGCAGAGCACTGTGAACCAACCTGGCTCAGGCCCAGTCACTCTGGATTTCGCAGCTGATACCACATGGGTACAAGTGACTGCCACACCTAATGCAGGTGCCAGGGCCAGTAACTTGGGCAGTGTGGGGCTGGGGAGGCCCAGGAGCACCCAGGGTGGAAGTCCAGATGTGCTAAACCTAACAGGAAGCAGAGCCTGGAAGCCCTGTCTGGGTCCCTCCACACTACAGGTGGACACAGCTGGGAGTGGCAGGGTGGGCCTTCGGAGAGAGGGCCGCTGGGCTCAAAGCAGAGCCCATCAGATGAGTTTGTCCGCCTCTGCGCTTGCCACCAGGCACTACGACCTGACCCAGCAGGTGCTCCCAGACACCCTGGGCAGTGTGGCCAGCCCCAGGGGACACAAGAGACAGGACCAGACTTGAACAGTTGCCAGCCTTAGAGCTGCATCCACAGAGGCAGCTGGGAAGAGATGTGGCGGCTCTGAGTCTGCAGGGCCCAGACACAGTGCTACTGACCTTGCCCTTCCCTCTTCCCCACGTTCCCCCAACACGGGCCTATGGGCCCCATCACATGGGCTTGCAGCCGTGAGTGGGCAACCATTCTGGGCATTCCTGAGCCCCAGGGCACCGGCTGTTCTTCGGGCCACTACGTGCGTTCTAATGTGGCGCCAGCTCCAGCTCTTTCCAGTTCCTCCTAGAGCGTTCCTGCCCAGGGACCCAGGGGACTGGAGGCCACCACAGTCACATAAGCCACATGACTGAGCTCCCGGGGACAAAGGGACACCTGGCCAGTGCTTCCCTCAGGCTGGTGTTTCAGGGACAGCTGAGCCCACACAGCTGACCCTGCTGCTCTTATCAGACCTGGCACAAGCTGAATGATGGGCAGGGAGACTGGCAGCAGGGGTCCAAACAGCCTCTCCTTGCCATTCACATGGCAGCAGCCCAGGCAGGGCCTCAGGATGCTGCCACAGCTTCAATGAGAGTGCAGTCAGGGGAACAAACACAGGCTGACTGGGACACAAAACCCACACACTCACCAGGAGCAGCAGTTGGGAAAAGATGAAAGAGCCTCAGGGAGAAAAGACAGAATAGAATGGGAATATCACCTATGTGTCCACTGAAGTGATAAAGGCGGGGTTCATTCCTTGGCAGAGCCAGGATCCCACAAGGGTATTCACAGTGCCCAGGACGTTGTGGACACCCCCAAGCCCTGGGAACATGGAGAGATGATGTGCTCCTGGGTGTCTGTGTCAACTGTTAGAGGAACTGAGTTTGCAGGCAGCTGAGCCCATGCCTGGGGTGGTAAGGATCCTGCCCTCCCACCTGCCTCCCCTGCTCTCTTCCTCCTGGAAACCTGCACAGGCCCAGGGTCCCCCACTTCCTGTCCAAACCTAGGGCTGCCACTGGGACCTGAGAATCTCAACCTGGCCTTCTCCCACTCTCTTGATGCAGAAACAAGAGCAGGAAGCAGGAGGAGGAGAGATCAGAGTGGGAATGCAGAACATGGGTCAGTGCATCATACTGAACAGGAGCCCTGGGAGGTTGTCAGCCGCAGTCTCCATGGCCTTGGCCTTGGTGCAAGGAGACAGGATGGCCCCTGCCGCTCAGGATCAGGGGAGGATCTGGCCCAGGCAGGACACCAACGGGGTGATCCTTGTGAGTCTGCATGCTGAGCACTGCACATACTGGCCAAGCATGGAAGATGGTACGTCTGTTCTGCTGCTAGGAAAACTGTGGCATGAGGCACGTTCCTCAGCCACGTGTAAGAGCAGTGGGACCTCGACTGCACAGTCAGCTGCCTCCTGTGCATCTGAAACAGACCCTAGGACCTGAGGATGTCAGTGGGAAGAGCTCCTGGGACAGGATTGTTTGTCTTTAGCCAAGAAGGCACAAGACATGGCTGAGGTGTGGGGTGACAGGACTCAAGTTCTCTGGAGCGTGGCACACAGCACACACTCATGGTTTTGCACACTTCCAGGTCAGAAGCTGCAAGCAGCTGCAGTGGCAGAAAATGTTCAAGGATCTGGAAGACAGAAAAGTTAGACCCTTCTACGCCAGGGCAGGGGCCAGTAAATAGGGATACCAGCGATTTTAGAAAACAGTGGAGCAGCAAGCAGGTCCCCAGGGTGTGACATTGTAACAGCTGCCACCCTGGGAGGAAGGAAGACAAGTGTAGTCCCAACCACTGGTCCCCTGTGTACCTCCCCTCCTTCCTGTCAGTGCTGGTGCTGGCTTGAGGTTGGATAAGCTTTCAGGGCCGGGAGCACCGTGCTGAGATGGGGTGTGCGACCTGGCTCTGTCCCTTGAAGCCTCAGGCTGTGTCTTTCCCACAATCCTCAGCGGCTATTACTGTCCCCTTCTGCATGCAGACCCTGTTCACTGAAGTGCAGGCCTCCTGACACTATCCTTTTAGCTGTGTATGTTGAGGACCTTCCTCCTACAGCAAGCTGCATCTCTCCTCGGGTTCCCCAGGCTGGAGAGTCTGGGATCTTGGGAGTAGCTGAGAAACTTACTCCTTCACAGTAGTCAGAATTTGGGAATCATCCCAATCCTGTTCTCAGGCTCTGGCCTTGGCCTCAGGGTGCCATGGGCCCACCCCACTCCTCACTCAGCCTCTGTTAAGACGCCCGGCCTGCCCCAGGCTTTGGGCCTGCTCTCCCTTCCACCTGAGTCAGGAGCTTCTCCCCCACCCTGTACTGTATCACGGAAATCTCCAGCCCTACTGCTCCATCCTAATGCACTGTGAACTCGTGGCAAAATTTCTTTATACAGAGCATTGAAAGGAACAGCTGGAGTTGTGCAATCACCACCACATATGCTCTGAGACCTGCAGCCTCAGCAGGGTGTACTTCTGCACCCAGACCCCAGACCTCCTCAGGGCCATTAGTCCCACAGCACCTGGGGATGGGGCCGTTCATGAGTGTGCTGCCAAGGGCAGGATTGGAAGTCACTTTCCCTCCCTCACCTGTGAACAGTGACCTTCCCTCAGCATTTCAGTCATTCTTAGTTTTGCTGATGGTTTGCAAACACTGATCTCACAGCACTGAACACATGTTCTGGGGAGTTTGGATTCCCAATTTTCACCTTTCACCTGCCACTGTTCCAGCCTCAGCAAGTTCATCCCGCCAGCTGTCCACAGGGTCAGCACCACAGTGTGCCAGTGTAACATAAAAGGGCCCCACTCGCCAGGCCAGATGGACTCCTAACTCCCCAAAAGAAACCTAAGTCAGGTAAGACAGAAAGCCCCATCAGGGCCCCCGGTGCCCACTCTCAGCCTGCTGCCACCCAGAGTTTGCTGAGGTTCAGCAGAAATGGCCCATGCAGGACAGAAGTAGACTGACTTCTCCCCCCAAGCGCTGAGCTATTGTAGCAACCGGAGCAGAGTGGAATGGCCCCTGCTTTCCCAGCCCTGAAATGTTCCTTCCCTCATTTCTCTGCACCACTCGGCATCAGAGCGAAGCAAAATGAGACGGGAGCCTTCATGTGTTTTCTGTTGCTAAAAGACAATACTTATGCCCAGGTGATTTATAAAGGCAAGAATTATTCAGCTCACAGGTCAGGGGCGGAAGTCCAAGGCCAACGGCCACATCTGGCCAGGGCCTCCGGCCAGTCACGGCTGGGTGGAAGAGATGAAGGGCAAGTGTGGCTGCGGAAAAGAGACGGAGCTCCAGCTCCAGGCCTGGGCAAGGCGTCAGTCCCTCCTCAGACCTGCCCCCCTCAGAATGCCGCCCCACACAGTCACTTTTCAGCATGAGTTTCAGAAAAGACACCCACGTTCCAACCACGGCAACAGAAAAAGGCCTCCTAGGAGGCTTGTGCTGGGCTGGGGCAGCTCCCAAGGTCCTCTGACCCAGCCACTGTGTCCTCGCAGACTGCCTCCAGCTCGTGTCCCCAGTGTGAGCCCCTGGGGAGCTGCTCCCCACAGCTCATCTGCAGCAGTTGGCCTTGAAGCCTTCTTCCCCCCACAGCCATGTCCAAGTGTCCTCCTTCTCCATGGCCACAGCCCAATGAGCCATCCGGAGAAGAAAGACTGCAGGCCTCATGGTCTTCATTTAGGAAAAGCATTCGGGGCTGGTCGGGGCCACACACCCCGAGGACTTGGCCTTGTCCTGCTCTGAAGACTTCCTGTGGCGGTTACACCTGCATGGAAAGTAAGACAGGAACTTGAAACATCACACTCATTTCGTTGAAGAACAGGTAATACCATGTGGCTAGTGCCTCCCAGCAGGCAGACAGCTTCAGAGTAGACCTCTCTGTGGTCATTGTCCCTGTGCAGAGGGTGCCCGAGAAACCCTTTTCCCAAGGTCCCCCACATCCCATGCAGCACACCTGACAAGGCTTGCAGCACAGGAGCCCCCAGGGATAGTCTGGGTCCCAACCACAGCTCTGTGCCCAGGTGCCCAGACGGCTGTGCTTGGGAGACTCCACAGTGACCTGGATGCTAGGAGCAGCCCCGGAAGCTCAGGGAGCCCAGAGCCTACCTGGATTCCTGCTCACACCTAGATTGGGCTGGGCCCCCTCTGGCAGCCACACAACCACTCACTGTCCACCTGTGGGCCACTCGAAGGCCTGGCTGTCCCAGGTCTGGTGTCCAATGCTGTGTTCAAGAAAGCACCATCTTACTGGCAATGGCCTCACCCTTAAGAGGGAGGCTGGCAGCTCAGATATGCCCACAGAAGTGGCCAGGCCCAGAGTCTTTCTTGTCATAGGTCCAGGTCTGTTTAGGGCCCATACATACAGAAGCTATGTGATCCGGGTTCAGAAAAGCACTGGGCATCTCAAAACACATCTCACACCTCAAGGATAAGTGGGCCCCACTGAGTGGTTGCGCAGTTTGGAGCATATCCTCCTCATTGACCTCTGTACCTCCTCGGCTCCCAGGCCAGTGGTCCCAAGGTCTTTCCGACTGGTGAGAATCTAGGAATGGTCTCTACACCTTGCCTGACCCCCCAGCCTGAAGCTCCTGGGGAACTGGGAGCACTAGGCCAGTGGCTGGCCCACTCCTCCCAGGGTGGGACATCTGCTTCAGGCCTGAAAAGTGGGGAGAGAAAGGAAGAATGGCAGAGAGAAGGATGCCATCCCAGCCAATGTGGAGGAGGCCCAGCCCCTGCCCCAGGCACTAGAGCCCCTTGTGAGAACCAACTTCAGGGACCCCTGTAACCCTCATCCTCTCCTCAACCCACGTGACACATGGGTCACACACTTGCTGAAGCAACCCCGATGGACACCTCAGGATGCATGGTCCCAGCAGGAATCTGGGCCCCGCCCAAAGTCCTCTCATGGGCTCATCCTGACCCCTCAACAACTGGAGCCACCCCTGCATGCATGCCCACAGAAACGCAAACACCAGGAAATCTTCCCTTGTTCCCACATTACTAAGTTAACTGTCCCTGCCTTTGAAAAAGATGGGACGTATATTTCTACATCTTTTAGAAATTTTATCATGTCTTTCTTTGGTACCAGATATGCAGCTTGCTTTAACAGAGACTTAAGCTAATTGACAAAGTTATGCTGATCTGATGACAGAGACTGACCCGTATTTTCAACTCAGGGAAGATAGAAGATTACTCCCAGCTGGACACACTTACCACCAGTGTCCCTTGTCTGCATCCAGAATCGTCCTGGGAGATCTGTGTGCTGTTCTTTTTACTCTGAGTTTGTCTCACAGGTGAATTCACTAGTAGATCCGAGTTAAATCCACACTGAGCCTCAAGTGTGGGAACAGGGAAAGGGAACATAATCAGAACTTTTGCAGTTAAGTTCTGTTCTTCTTTAAGTCTGACAGCACAAGTTGAAATAATTAATAAATAGGCAGAAATGTGACTTAGAGAAGAAGCTGAGCTTGGGCAGCTCTGGCTAGCAAGGACAGCAGACCCCAGCTTGCCTCACCTTTTATTCAATCCATTCTGAGCCAGCCACATAACAGGTCACTCAGAGGGCAGCGTGTTTGTACATCCTAGAACAATGAGGAATTACATAGATGAAGGTTCCAGTGTAGTTCTGCCCTGGAGCATCACACACGTGTCACCATTGGGGTCTTTCTTGCTCCCAGAGACAAAGATAAGGAGACCGGATATGTCATAACTGATCTGCAGGCAGGAAAGCTCTGTCCAGTCATATCCCAACTGTCCAATTAGTTTCCCAATAGGAGTGCTCCCAACACCACACAGCCAGGCTCAAAGCGAGAGAGGGAGATCTCAGCAACATGGGGACCTTGCTGACTCCCTTCAGTATCTGGTGTACAGATCTGGAGGTGCATTGGATTCTGTGAGTCACAATTCAGGGTAAGCTGTGGGGGACAGCTTTGCTGACCCTGTGGGGAGTTCCGTGACAACCCTCTGCCTCAGGGTTGGGGTTCAGCCCAGGCGTGGATCTGGCAGAACCAGGCCACTGAGCACCAGCCTGTTGAGCACCAGCCTTGTCCCCCAACATGCCATGAGGGGAACCGAATGGGAGGAAGATGTTGGACATAAATGCTCAAAACAGGTGGCGGTTCTCACCCCAGTCACTGTCACATGGAGCAGCACTGAGCCGTGTGGCAGGAGTGACAGCACCGCAGCACACCTCACCAGGTATCCGTCAGCCCATGAAATACCAAAGCTAGCCTCACACCCCGCGTCTTCTCCCAGGTCCCCTGAGGCTTGAAGCTCAGGACAGAGGCACAGCGGTGACACAGCAGTGAGACAGCAGAGACGCCATCCAAGTGAGCACAGCCTCTCCCAGCACGGCAGACAGTAAGGACACAAGGGGACATGTGCCATGGTGGAGACACAGTGGAGTGTGGAGTGTGGGCATGAGGACATGACATAGTGCCATTCATGGTGACTTGAACATGAGCACTGTGACACTGACCATTCACAGGTCACTAAGATGCACCTCAAATGCCTGATGAACAGGGGCAACCGTCATGGGTATATTAGACATCCCCTGGGGCTTCAAGCACACCTAGGTGGGCCTTGTGGGCCATGGGGCTTCATGGCTTGCTGTTAGTGGGTGTTACCTGATCAGCAGAAGGGGTCACTGGGGGGGAGCCTGGATGGCATGTATTCCCCCTCACCTTTCCCTTCTCTTTTTGCTTCCTATTCCTCCACTATGCCCTGTGCCAGGACATCCAGCCATGGAACCAGCCCGCCATGGACCTCTTCTCCTTTGAGTCCTGGGTGTCTCACGATGAGAAAGCACTAGATAACAGTGTGCAGTGTAGATGTCCTGGCACAGTGGGCAAGGGCAGTAGGCATTGTCCAGCTGCTCAGTGTATGAGCTGCCATGCATGGCCTGTGACTCCTTCCTATCCCAAGGTCCCTGGAAGGCTAGTCAGTTTGGGACAAGCATCTTTCTGCAGGTCACCGGGTCCCCAGGACCTCTGTGACCTACCAAGGTCACAGGGGCCATCTGAACCATGTGCTATTGCTCACAGGGGAAGATCTCTTCCTGCCTGACCTGAGCAGATCCCAAGGGAGTTAGGGACAGGCAAGGAGCTTGTGTGCCACCAGCCAGGGCCCATGCAGCCTGGGTCAGGGTGAGAGGCAGGGAATGCATGGACGCAGCCCCAGGGTAGGGTTCCGCCATGGCTCTGGGTAGGAGCATGGGTCCAGTTCTTCCCAACTCCATCACAAGGTGCCACTGGAGGAGACAGAGGACTGACCGAGAGACAGATTCAGAGACAGAGACAGAGAGACAGGAGCCTGAGAGGAGCCTGTGCTCCTGAGCCTCTTCACCTCTCCTCCCCTCTCCTCAATTCTGATCTCAGCTAATATGCCCAGGTGAGTTGGGACATGAGGACAGCAGAGTTTCCCGTTGCCCCCCAAGTCCTGTGCTCCCTCAGCCATGGTGCTGAGTGTCAGTTCTGTCCCAGACATACCGGCCCTGGAGCCCACAGAGTGCTAACTTGGCATTGAACCCTGTTCCTGTGACTGCAGCTTTGCCCTGAAATCTGTGGGCCAGGGTCCTGACCCAGCCACAGTCCTTGCTTAAACCATTTCACTTTTAGTAATATTTTTTCATGGGTCCGGATGTGGACGGACTTTGGAAACAAGAGACAGTATTCTATTTATGGCCTTCTGTTTTCAGGGCTGGTACTTCTCTTACAAAATATACTAATTTTCCATTGCTGAAAATTAAATGATGGCTAAAAGCAAGCAGTACTTCTCTAAACAGTAAACAAGGAGAGGATACTGTGCCTCTGAGTATGTCCACCCAGCAGGTGTCCTGGTGTAAGCCCAGCAGGGTGCCCAGCACCCATGGGAGCACCGTGGCTGGGGTGCTAGGCAGGGCAGGCTAACCTTCCTGAGCTCCCCAAAAGCTGGGAGTGTTGGGGGGGGGGGCTTGGCCACACCCTGCACCCCTGTTCCCTTTCTCCTTCACAGTATCTGACTCTGTAGATGTCATCTCAGCCCCACTCCATCTCCTTCATCCCTGGCAAGCATATCCTCAGCCTTTCTATGGCTACCACCAGCCTCAGGACCCTCCAACTTACTGGAGCTGGCCCAGGGCATCAAGTGACATTTGGGAAGAGGGAGGAGGAGAGATTTGGCCACAGAGAGCAGCTTGCTGTTCTAAGAGGTTCCCGTCTCTGCACTGCCACCTGCCACCTGGCAGGCAGTAGGTGCCCAATGGCTGTACTGATGAAGGCCCTACCCTCCTGGGAAGCACTTCCTGCAAAGTGGACAAGACCGAGGCTCCCTCTGGCCTTGCTCAGTCCTCCCGCTTGTGTGCAGCAGTATGTCACCAACAGGGGGTCCTCCTGGATTTCACCATGGTGTAAAAGCAACAGACACTCAGGACATGGACTCTGGACTCTGACAGCCTGCAGGGACACCGGCACCAGGGCTCCTAAGTGGGCACTCAGGTAACTGAAGGTAACTGCTCTAGAATGAGCCAAAGGAGCAAAGATCCACCCAGGGTGCCAAGTCCCACAGTTCTTCCGGTCTGCATGACCTGATGCTGCCCACAGGCTTCTTCCACTCAGTCCACACAGCTGGCTCTGAAGTCACTGATACCACATGTACACAGTTCCGCCTGTGTGCCTGGCCCTAACAGGGTTCTAGTGGCCCCTCCTCTCTCCCAGAACCCCTCTTGACATGACCCCCACCAGCCCTGAGCCCCGAGAAGGAGACAGAGCCAGGTGCCCTACTAGGGTGCTACTCCCCACAGCTCTGATAATGTCTGCTTTTAGCTCTCTGTGCACTGTGATGTGTGCTACCTTCAGGCACTTCTATGATGGGGAGTCATCGTCCTCGGGCTCTGGCCACATCTCGCAGTCTCGTGCCACCCTAGGCTCAGCACTGCTGCAGGTCAACCTGCAGGTCACATCTGTGGCATCTCTAGACCTGTCCCAAAGGCTCTGCTCACTGTGGCTCCACTGGGAGGTGACAGGGCCAAGTCATGGGGACATTGTCCTCAGAGGTGATGGCAGGCCCCAGTCCTCCTCTTTGGGTACTCCCTGGCACCCTACACTCTGGGCCACCTACCCCAAGAGGTAGTAGCAACCTTCTTCAGTCACCCTAGAATGGGATATGGCAGGATGTCTGTGTCTCTACAGAGTTCAGACTTGGGCATCCTCACCCTGAAGGGATGAGACCACATGACTGGCATTGAACAGTGACCAGGTCTTCCTGTCAGCATCCACGTGGATATGGCCAGCACCTTTAAGTGGCCCGAGGAGCTCATCTGCTCGCCTGTTACCATGCGGACACACGGAGAGCAGGACCATCAAGGCCAGGAGCCAGTCCCCACCTCACATGGACCACTGTGTCCCCATCATGGGCTCCCAGACCCCAGAACTGTGAGCACCCCATAGAAGGCATTTTGTTACAGAAGCTGGAAGGGCCTAAGACAGCTAGACAGCCAGAGCCACCTGTGACAGTTAACCCTAACTGTCCCCCTCCCTGGAACAAGAGTCTGGTGGAGGGGTGACTGCACCATGGGGCACTGCTGTCAGAGTGGATTAGTCCAAGGTGCTCACTTGATGAGCTGTTGGGAGATGGCCCGGCTGGCAGAGAGCCTGAGGCAACTCCGGAGGAATATAGCTTGATGACGCTCTTCCCATACTCTGCCTCTCGGCCACCATAAGCTTTTGCCCGCTTTTCCTTCCCACCAGGATCCTTAATTCACACTCACTAGCCTGACTGCTACCGTAAGCTCTTTCTGGGACGGTTCTGGTGACTCTGCTGCACCCAAACTGTGAAGATCTCAGCCCATGGCCTCCCACTGCCCCTGAGCTTTGTCACCCACAGGAGACAAGCAAGTCCAGGGTACAAGGTTCCCCAGAGCCCACTGTGAGTCAGCCATAGAGAGGGGCTGCTGCCTGCATCTCCCCAGGTTGAACCAGCAATCAACACAGGCTGCTCCATAGGAGCCCGTGGCAGAGAGAACGGCTCGCCCTTCCTGTGTGTGCTGGGCCCTTCCCACTGAGCCCCTCCGGGTCTGGACAGAGGCCTCTGCACAGCAGGTCACTGACAGTGTGTGGGAGCCATAGCTCACAGCACAGGCCCCGAGAGCACACAGGGCTCGGCCTTCCACTCCTTCACATCCCGGTACACCCTCTGTCCCTAGTTTATTGAAACTGGAAAGAGAATGCAGCTGTCATGCTGCAGATGACCCTATGCTGGGAGGCCACCAAGTCGAGCACCCACTGTCACCCTCACTCCTATTAGTGCACAGTGCTGCTTGGGTTCTTGGGTAGATTTGTGCACATACATGATGCACTTCAATCCCTCCCCCACTTCCCTCCCCTAACCTCACCCTCTTTGGGGGCTCAGTGTGCACTATGTATATGGATCGCATTTGTGTCCCTAGCACCCTTTATGCCCCTCCTTCTCCTTCTGCTCCTCTTCTCTACTAACAGTCTCCTTCTACTTTCTTAGATCCCACACATTAAGAGAACACCCAATATTTCTCTTTCTTAGCCTGGCTTATTCCATCCAATATCATGATCTCCAGATCCATTCAATTTTTCACAACGTTTCACTCCTTTTCTTGGCTGACTGATACTCCACCATGTATGTGGGGCACATTTTCGATGGGCACCTGAACTGGTTCCCTATCTGCTCTTATGAGCTGTGCTGCAAGCAGATTTTCCCTTAGTGTGCTCACTTTAATTCCCTTGGGCATGTGCCAAGGAGCAGTACAGTTGGGGCTGAGGATGGAGTTCTAGTTTTAGACTTCTACAGAAATGCCATTGTAATTTCTACAGCAACTGTACTAATTTACCTTTCCACCAGCAGTGCAGAAAGCTCCTCTCCCCTTAGACTTTTGCTGACCTTTGTGGTGCTTTGTATTCCTGAGGACAGCCATTCTGACCAACCTGAGAGGGAGTCCATGGTTTGGGTGTGATTTCCCTAGTACCTGAAAGAGTGGAATATATTTTCATATATGAATGGGTCATTGGTACTTTGTCTTTGGTAAACTGTCTTTTCACTCATCGGACCCATTCATTGATGGGGCTGTTTGAATTTTTGGTATTAATTTTTTGTAAACTTTAGACATTTCTCCCCTGTCAGAGGAACAGCTGACAGACTCTCCCATTCTGCACGTTGTTCTTTAGGTGTTTCCTTAGCTGTGTAGAAACATTTCAGTTTGTTGTAGTCCCATTTGTTGATACTGCTATTATTTCTCTGCGACATTATTATTCATGAATCCCATTCAGGAGGCCTTTGCCTGTACCCGTGGCTTCAGGTGTTTCCTCTGTGTTTTTTTTTAATTGAATTCTTTATTGGTACAATTTATATACATCTCAAAATCACATATAACATTGGGTAGGGATATGGGTAAAAATGAGAATTAACTTGTGGCATATACTGGTACAAATTTCCTCTGGGTTTTTTTTTTAGTACTGCCAAAGTTTCAGGTCCAATGTCTGGGTCTTTGATGTGCTTTGAATTGATGTGTGTACTGGGTGAGAGATAGGGATCTAGTTTCAGTCTTCCACACATGGGTATCCAGTTTTCCCAGCACCATTTGTGAGAGAGACAGTCTCTTCCCGGTGGATGTTTCTGGCTCCTTTGTCTGGAATTGGGGGCTGTTGCTACAGAAGCATTTCTGTATCTGCTCTTCTGTTTCCTAGTCTAAAGTTCTGTATCAACTTGACACTGAGAACCCCGTCTTCCAGTTCTCCCCCTCAAACATGAAACTTTGAGATTAGTTGCCACAGAGAGTCCCAGCAGCAACTTAATCGATCGTGTCCAGAATCTTCAGAGGCATCTACTCGGATGCCCCTGGGCCTGATGGAGAAGAAGGAGTGAGTTTAAATCCAAGGGAAAGTTGGGCTCCAGAGTTGTGGCTGGTGTCTGGGTCTTGCTCCCTCACACCAAGCCCTGTGGCTTTGGGGAAAGAGACGCAGGGGCAGCAGTGAGGCCGTCAGCTCCTTCAGTGCAAGGATGCAAGAATGATCCACTTAAGAAGAGGGAAGCCCCGTTCTGCTCACCATTTTGGAGTTATCATCCTAGGGTTCCCTGTCTCCAGGATGGCATTGAGGAGCCACTGTGGCCAGAGCACAAGATCCAGCAGGCTGCCCACCTTTCAGCAGCTGGGGAGTGAGAAAGACTAGAGCCAGGGCCCTGGTGCCCCCAGGCCAACACCCACTCTGGGCCTCCTTCTTCCAGCCAGGACCCACTCCTTTGGGGCTCACCACACCTGCATCAAATCAGTTTCAGCCCTCACCCCTTCACCCACAGGGGAAGGATATCCGAAGACACAGGAAGAATCTGAACCAACAGGAGCTGCTGAGCTTCCAAATCTAGCACACTCTGTCCTGCATCCCAGGGTCTCCACAGCAGTCTGTTCTTCATTAGTCCCACATCTAAAAATACAGGCAAGCCGGGTATTGCAGTGTACACTGTAATCCCAACACAGCTCAGCATGTCCTCAGGCCTGACAGCTGGCAGCTAGGCTTGGCAACATGGCTTAAGACATTCACAGTGTGGCACTTGAGCCCACAAGACCTGCTTATGGGCTGTCTTGTCTGGACTCTTGTACCCAGGTGTGGCCAGACCTTGAAAATGTCCCTAGGAAGACACTTTTAGAGAAGCTAACACTTAAACCAGTAGACTCTGAGTTTGCCCTGCCCCAGTACTGTCCCACAGTGCCCAAAGAAAGGCCCACGACTTGCCGGGCCTCTTGGCCTCCTCCTCAGCTGTCAGCTGTCAGCTGGTCTCCGACATGGATGAGAACACAGAGCTCACAGCCTCGTGATCGAGCTCTGAGTGCCAGCTTTGTAAAGTCTCACTCTGTGCCCGGGAAATCCACCTCTCCCAAACATGCTGTACGGGTCTTGAGTCTTGCCTGTTTGTGGCTAGAGAGGTGAATTGTGGTAGGTGTCTCTACAGCGTCCCCTCAGGAGACTATGGCAATCTGCTTCCCTGCCTGTGTCCAAGGCAAGGTCCATTCCCATCATTCCTTGCACCTTGAGGATGAGACCAGGAGACCTCAGAGGGCCAGGACTTGTGCCAGTGAGCAACTGCACCCCTTGGGCTCCAGGTAGGCAGAGGCTAGATTCTGGGGACGCTGCTTAGTTGACTCAACGTCTGTCTAAGGTGGGAAGGGCCCTGAAGACTAGAGTTAGAGCAAAGCCATGGAAGTGTAGCCAGGCCAGGAAAGGGATGCCATCTGGACCTTTCGGCTCCTCACAGGGCTGTGCCAAGCTGGGATGGACCAGGTGAGAAGAAGCAGAGTCAATGGGAAGAGGACACAGAGGGCACAGAGGAGGGGAGACAGCCTGTGGGCTCAGGGTGGAAGAAAGTCCTAAAGATCAAAAAGTAGACAAACACTCCCACCACACAGAATGAGGAAAGGTTTTCCATTTCTTGTCTTCTTTAGGAGAGTAGACATTCTCAGGTGAAGAAAAATATCTTTTAGATATGTACCCACTTCTGTCCTGTTCTCTTCCTGTCACCCCATGGCACTGGCCGCTGGTCAGCAAGTGCTTTCCCACCACCACTTTCCTTTTCTACCAGGACCTTGTGGCCAATGTGTAGTGCTGGGCTCCCTCTCTCTGGAGAGCATTCCATCCAGACAAGTGCTGTGCTGTTCCACAGGCCTCATCCTTCAGACCACTTTCCATGACAACAGGATCTTGAGGTGCATCTGTGCAGAAGCAAGTGATGTAATCCATGCCCTCCAGTTTCTGCAGAGTCCACTCTGCGGACAGTGCACACAGTTTTCACCAACTGAAAGACATCAGGCTGTCTGCTCCTAGCAGCCCTCAATCTCATTCTCCTGTGAGCTTTGTTGTGTGGCTTCTATTTGCATTTCTCTGGGGACTAATGTTGTTGAAAATGTTTATGTTTATTTTTCATTTTGATTATGTTAAAGAGAATCTCTGTTCAGGCCTTTGGATGATTTTTTTTTAATTATCTGTTTATGCTTTCCCTTACAAATTTGTAGGAATTATTCGTGTATTTTGGATAAAAGCCTCTTTTGGTTTTCTTTTATGAGCTACAAGTATTTTCCCAATTTATGACTTGGCTTTTCACTTTATTAATTATGTACTTCAAATGAGCAAACATTCTTCAATTTTACTAGGTTACTTTATCAATCCTTTATTATGTAATAAGTGCTTATTTTTAATCTTCCACTTCAGTTGTTTGTATCTCACAAGTCATTTAATATCCCATTTTTGTTTTGTTTTTTTTATTATTCTTATTATTATCACTTTGGGTTTGGAGACAGAGTCTCATTATGTATCCCAGGCTGGCCTAAAACTTGTGGCGATCTTCCTGACTCAGCTTCCAAAGTGTGGAGATTACCACCACATCGCTAATATCTCCCCTGATTTCTTTCTGGAATCTTTATCATTTTAAGTTTTGCACTGAGAATCATAATGCATCTGAGAAGTAATTATTTTCCCATATAGAAATTTTGAGTTGATCCAACACCATTTAATTAAAAGAATTTATTCATAAATCAAATATCTTTATGAAGACAAAGCTCTTTTTGAACTCTATTTTTTCCCATTTAAGTGTTCTTTATCTCTCTGTATCCTTTCCAAATATCACAAATTCTTACTACTAAAGCATTATAAGACATGATGCTTAGCAGAGCAATTCCTTATAGTCCATTCTCCTAATATTAATGAAATATTACTAAGCATTTATCATACTAATTTTTATTTCAGCCTATGAATTTACATATGTACACACAAAAAAATTTCTTGGTTTTTCTTGAAATTAAATTGAAATTATACACCAACTGAAAAGAAAATCAAAATGTTATCAGGTATGTCTTCTAGACTATGAACATAGTACACCATTCTATTTAAGTTTTATATATTTGTCTCAATAATATTTTAGAGTTTTCTATCTAGAAGTTTTGTTAAACTTTCATTAGATTGGCCAAAATCCGTAGCATGTACCATACTATTGTCAGTGATAGCTCCTTATATTTAGCTAATGATATCTTCTGTCATATTCATATAAATACAGTGGTCATTTTACCTTTTTTTTTCTTTTTTGAGACAGGGTCTTGCTTTTTAGTTCAGGCTGACTCTGAGCTCACTATGTAGCCCAGGCAAGCCTCAAACTCAGCAATCCTCCTGCCTCTGCCTCCCGAATGCCGGGATTATAGGCATGAGCCACCACACCCAGCATTGTGGTATATGGTACTGATTGCTGGTGGGCGTGAGTCACCACACCCAGTATTGTTATATGTGGTTACTGGGAATTGAACCAGGGACCTTGTGTTTGCCAGGCAGATGCCAGAACCACTGAGCTAAATCTCTGGCCTTTGCCTTATATTTTATTGTCAACTATATCATTTTAATTACTGTTTTTAATTCATCCCCTCCCTTTGTTTTTATCTCTCAGTGTTCTCTAAAATACTCATTTAACTCTTCTGTTGTTCAGCCAGGAAGACAAGACGAGAGAGAAGACTTCATGGGTAACCAGAAGGAATGCCACAATGCAAAGGGTCAGGGTAGTGATACTGGGGGATAGGAACAGAGTTATTCAGATTCTGTCCTCTTCAATCCTTTCTCAAGGCAAAATAGCCCTTCTAGGTACAGCACATAGAAGATGCTACCATTTTTGGAGCACCTGAATATGGAAGAAGTTCTCACTTCCCTTCATCTGGGTCACACCTTCATGGTGGACCAGCAAGGAGGTTTGTGCTAACCTCCCCGAGTCTCTATGTCTTTCAGTGTATCACTACTACCAAAGCTACATCCAGAAATCTTAAACTATTCCCTAGTTTAAACATCTTGATAACTCTTGCAGAGTATACACTCTCCATCCTACAAACGAAGAAGCCAAGGTTCCTGAAACTGAAATTATTTTTCCAAGATCGCATTCCCTGGTTGCATTCTCTGGTGATGTTCCCCATACTCCCCAGCTGCTCTGACTCCAGAACTCTTGGTACTTCTCCTCTCCCAGCTGAAAGAGTCTCAAAGCACTGAATCCGTGGTCCCAGTTCTGAAGAACATGGACTCACCTGAGTGCTTTAATTCATGGGGCAATAGTATAGCCAAAGCACCTTCCAATGTGTCAAGATTTCTGGTAGACAAGGAGTATGCAGCAGTGCGCAACAGTGCTCTTATTGCAAAAAGGTAGAAGAAAGGCTAAGCTGGGCCTTCTGACTTCTTTTCTATTGTAACTGGTTGATTATAATTCTCTCCATATTCTTATCTACCTGGAACCTCAGAATGTGACATTGTTTGGAAACAGGGTCTTTGTAGGTAAATTCATTAGTGAGGTCATTATGCATTGCTATGCATGTATGTTGAAAGTGTCCCAAAAGTTCATGGATCCAAGACTTGGTCCCCAGGGTGGTGTGGAGAAGAGGTGATGGGACCTGTTGGAGATGTGGCCTGGTGAGAAGTCTGTCAGTTGCTGGGGTCATGGCTTTGAGTGGGATGATGGTACCCAGCAGGCCTCCCACCACTGCCACCCAGGCCCAGCACCAAAGGCCCAAAGCAATAAAACCATCCAGCCTTGGACTAGAGTCTCCAGAACCCTGAGCCCATAAACCTTTCCTCTCTATAAATCAGTGGTTTATTTCATTATAGTAGCATAATGTGACTAACGCAGTACCCCCTTCCTGCTGAGCCAGTGACTGCAGTCCTCACAAGGAAAGACTCAGAAACAGATCAATGCAGAGGGAAAAGCTGAATGGGGTGGGCCAGATGAAGGCAGCCACCATCACTGAATGGAATCTGTGGAGGGAGTGTGGCTCTGCAGTCACCATGGTTGGTTTCCAACTTCTGACCTCGACAACCATGGAAGACATGTCTCTGTTGTCTGAGCAGCTTGCTTTGTGATTATTTGTTACAGCCACACTGGGAAGCACATAAACCTCAGGAGCAGGCAAGGAAGAATGTCCCTGGTGATGGGTGACCCCTAGAGATAGGGCTGATGTCTGAACCCTCCGGTCACTCAGCTTGTGGAAAGGTCTCTGCTTCAAGAGGGTGCACAGTAAGAAGGACTGGTATGGTGTCGGCCCTGCATCTGGGCAATGGCAGGTGAGAGGGTGCAGATGAGGAGCAACCACACCCTACATAATGGAGATTTGGTATCTTTCTGTCTGAGGACTGCTTGGCTTGGTAGAGGACCAGGATGGGCTTCAGAACCAGGAAAACCTAGAGTCCACTGGTGCATAATGAGCCCACGACCCAGCTCACTGAGCCTTTCTTTGTTCATTCCCTGAGTCCTGAGAGGCCATGGAGCACTTGACTTATCCTGTAGGCATCCTGCCTTAGCTGTTCCAGTGTGGGTCTTCTCTTCTCTAGCAGGCACTGTGTTGGGGGCATCATCTGTGTTACGTCTGTGTTTTGTGTCAGACGTAAGTGTGGTTTTCCTTCCCTCACCCCAGGAGGCCTGTGAGCCCTCTACAGGCACCACACTGATTCCACAGTGTTCCTGGCAGCCACTCGGTGAGGACAGCATCACAGAACCAAGTCGCTCAGTCACACACTTTAAATCTAATATTTTCTTCCTCGTCGGGGCTGTCAGCACCACTGTAACAGGGCTACGTGAGGACAGCTTTCCAAGTAGAGTGGTGAGCCCATTGGTGCTGGCTTAATAGATGTAGTATTAGATGGTTTCTAGTTTTGGCTACTGTAGTCAATAAATCACCTTCCCTGTGGGAAATAAAAAGAAATAAGGAGACAGCAAAAGAATGTGTCACCCACATAAGGGGCAGGGTGGGAATGGGGTGCTGTCAGGAGACACGGTTAACTGTCCCAGCACCCTGTTTTCCCTGGGGAACCCCCTCCTTGATGCCACAGGGCATCAGAGGACATGTGGAGCTGTCCAGGTACCTTGGAAGCAGATGTAGGGCAGAAAGCTCTTCTGTGGGGCCTGGGCCCTGGCCAGGCCCTTAAGCCTCACCGGATTCTGTAACCACCACAGATCTGCTAATGTTAAATCCAGGCACAGGCATGAACCCCTAGAGGATGTTACCTTGGTATTTCTAGGGCTTTAGAAACCCACTTTTTGCTTAATGCCTCAAATACCTCGGACAGTGGCTGATAGAGAGCAAGGCCAGGAAATCTCACCCAGGGCAGTGCTCTGTCCACTGTGGTGGCATCCTGGGGCCCTGTCTCCCTAACTCCCCTTGCTCTGCTCTTTGTAGCCCTGTGCTCACTGTCAGGCTCCTACCACATGGTGCTCTATGTCTTTCTTGGATTCTCTGTGGCCTCGAGTCCCTGACCTTGCCCATGCTGTTTCCTTCCATCCGGACATTCTCTGCCTTCTAGACTCCTAATGGAAGGACAAACCCTGTCCAGAGCATTTTCAGCCAGGTTTCAACCCCCAGCCTCTCATCCTCCCTAGATCCTACTCCCACTGCCAAGCTACCTGGGCCTGGCACCTCCCTCACCCCAAAGGCCCTGGGAAAGATAAGTTATGTCCCATTTGTCACAGGCAACACTACACATTGTGCTAAAATATTTACAGAATGAGCCCAATCTTCCCAAGCCAGGTGTCTGAGAAGTCCTGAAAACCAGGCACCAGACCCAAGGAGCGTGCCGACATCAGTGGGTGTGGCCACTGCCACCCCAGCCTAGCAAAGGGCTCAGCACTGATCCGACTCCTACTAGCTCTGCAAGCAACTCAGCACTCTTCACTCAGACCACACAATAGAGCGGTACAGGCTCTAAACTCACAGGGCCTGATCAGGCAGAATCCCGGGGCTCTGAGTACTGCAAGGTCACTGCAGACAGACGTCCTGCATCTCCTCCCACCAGGGAATCTCCATTCTGCATCAACCAGGTAACCAGGATGCCGAGCCACTGCAGTGGCAATGGCAGGTGCACGGCTCTGGGCGGGTAGAGAGAGCGGATCTCTCTAGGATGAGTATTTCCACCAGCGTGGGAATGGGGCACCACTGCTGCTATGCTCCAGGACCCTGTTTGTCACCCTGATCTGGCAGGCCATGGCAGCTCTGGCTTCCTTTGGCACCCCTGTGACACCAGCCAGTCCTCCACCCCAGAGCTCCACACAGGTGACAGGTTCTGTCCAACTTACCTAGGGCCCAGGTGCTGTGGCTTTTGCTGTTTCCCACAGAGGAGCCTAGAAGCCCAGGGAGACACAGGTGAGGGCTTCCTACAGCCTAAAATAAGAGAGTGACAGCATGTCCTGGTGTGACCTTATAAGTGGCTCAAGAAACCCATGGAAGAACAGGATAGAGAATTAAAAGGCATAAAAACTGGAAGAAGCCACTGGCCTAAGGTGCATCAGGTCAGTAACTAGCTCTATGTGAAAGCACAAACAAAGAGAAAATAAAGGATGGACAGAAGGAGATGGATGTTTTGTGAAAGGGAAGTGGGCCAAGAGAACAAAGGTGAGGGGTGAGGAGGAAGGAAAGGGGAAATAAGTCAAATAAAGAAAAGCCATGTACAGGAATCTAACAACTTCAATGAATCTAAACACGATGTGTCATAACATGAGCTGAGATTAATAATATTAACAAGAATGAAAATAAGGATAAGGGAATTAAAGGAGGAGGGAAGGAGTGGGGAAAGGAGGGGACAAGAACAGAAACAAGCTGCATCACAGGCACATGCCCCAAGAAGACTGCAAACTGCGTGTACCACAAACATATCCCAGTGAAGACTTAAATGGTAAGGGGCATAAGGAAGAGGTAGAAAGGGGCCACATGGGCTGAAAGTGTGGCCTTGGCTGTCCCTGCTGCCTCTGCCCTCATGCACTGTCCTGCTTCACCTACACCCTGGATTGACCTGCAGCATTTCCAGGACTCTCACTGCCAGGCCAGACACAGGAGCCACTTGCGAAGGGGTCCACATCCCACGAGAGGCTGCAGGGAGGGAGCAGACAGGCTGACTGTGACACTGCTGCTGCCACAAGTCTGCTTCCATGTGTGCTCACCTCTGGGAACGTGCATGGAGCTGTCACATGCTGTCCCCACCTGGCATGGAGATGGTGGATGGACCGTGAAGAGGCAGTCCCTGTGCTGACCTGTGACATCCATCGAGTAGCCTGGGACAGAGTCACGGCTGCAGTCAGGTATAGCCCGGATGCAGTGCACTCAGCCATCCCGAGTGCATCGAGGGCCTGGTGCTCGTTAGCAAGGCTTGGTGTGTCAAGCTGAATCCCCTGGGCAGCTGCCAATCCCTCACACCTGAAGACCAGTGCTGCAGATGTTACTTTGGCCTGTGACGTTTGTCAGGAGAACTTCTGACCAAACTGGAGCACACCCAAACTACTGGCTGCAGAGACACCAACAGGAACAACCTCCAGCTCTCTGCATCCTACTGCAGAAGAGAGGCCTGGAGACCGGACAGCCCATGCCAGACCCACAAGGATCCAGATCAAAGAAGGACCAGGCTCTACTCTGCTGGTGTGCAATCCCAGCAGATTCCCATAAAGTCTACTTGGCTGAAGAGGGTGAGCTGTGGAGACTGTTTCCAGGGCCAACCTGAAGGGCTCCCTGACCCTTCACACACTTTCTTCAGGAAAGGTGCTAAATATCATGTGTAAACACCACCCACATTGCCTGTCATAGGCCCACCCAACTTCAGGCAGCCTCAGCTCTGAGCAAAGCCCTTCAGTTGGTCAGCCCCTGCAAGCATTAAGATGGAGCTCAAGCATCCTGAGACCCTTGACTGCTGAAGCAGACAGCAGACCATGGAGATGTCCCGGAGTGAACCATGGAGTCCACCCCTCCTCCCTGACAAAACATCTTATTCTGCAAATGAGCCTCCAGAGTCTGGGACCAGGGTGTGACCCCCTGTCACAGCCTGGATTGAGCAGTCTCCCCACACCCACTTTGTCTGTACCAAAAACCATTTCTTGACAACCTGAACATTATAGCATTGCTTGCTGATCACTTGTCCTGTCTGCTTTTGGCAGCTTTTCCTTGTGTTCTAGCTACGTCTCTGACAAGATCCTTTGATCCTTGCTCTGTGTGTGTAAGTGCCCGTGTCAGTGTTTTGTGTTCATGGTTCTGTGATTTTAGACATGTCTTCTTGTAGCGCTTCTGCAAAACACAAAACAGGGATTTTTTGCATTCTTAATGACACTGTTAATGGAAATGTGCAGAACAGATGTCTAGGTTGGATAGACCATTATATTCTCCTTTGGTTCCAAACTGCTCAACAGGATTTGGGGAGAGATTATTAACTGTCAAGTTCTAGAGGAGGAACTGCCTAGGAGACTAGTAAATTGGGGGTATATCTGTGAATGATTGACATGTAGGCCACACACTGAGAGAAGAGGACTGGCCCCAGATGTGGAGGGCACCAACCAATGGGCTTGGAGCTTGGACAGAATAAAAAGAGAAAGAAGGAAGTCTTCCCCTTTTGGAAGAGCTCCAGACTTCACCATTCCCCGGGAATGTTGGTCTCCAGGTTCTTCAGCCTTCCCACGCAGACTCCTCAGTTTTCCAACAAGAACTCACATTGGTGAGGAAATTGAGTTCAGGCCTTGATTTCCAAAAGCTTCTGCATCCTCCGGCTCTCCAAATGACAGATGGACTCTTTGAAACATTCGCCTCTGGTCCTGTAGACAGCAATTGCAATTTTTCCATCTTGTCAGCCTACCTCCTTAATGCTTTGTATAATTATTCATATACTTACACTGGGTCTGTTCCTCCAGAGAACTCTAAGAACACGTGGAGTGACTACAGGAAAAGGACCTGTACAGAAAGCAGATGATCATAATAACTGTTCAGTGGGCCCACTTAGTGTGACCAATAGTAGTGCCCATGCCATAGGGAGGCAGGCAGGTTGCTTACCACCTCTGTTCACACTAATTCACAAGTGCCAGGAACCCTTAAACCTTGAGGTCCTGACACAATGTGGAGCTTCTCTGAGGAGAAGTGTGGCACAATCCTGTACTTTTAGCAAAAAGAAGTGGCAAACAGCAAGCCAGGCATGAACTTCAAAGGGACAAAGCCACTATCAATGCAGGCCTAGTACCACTCCTGCCCAAGAAGCACCTCTTAGGTCTGTGATGGATGTGTGCCCCATTTCTTAATCCCTCAGTGGAGTGGCCTAAAATGTGTAAATGGTAAGGAAGTGGGCAGGGAAGACATCAGCCATAGACAGGCATCATGTCTGAGAAGCACAACAGCAATGTTGGCAGACTTGGTGGAGGTTGTGAGCAGTGACACAGAGCCCACATCTCAGACTGGAAGGCAGTCAGCCAGGAGCTTCCCTCTGCATGAGAGAAGGGGCTGTGCATGAGAGCTGCCCTGTCCAGGTGAGCCTGTAAGCACCATGGAGGGTGCTCAGCAACTTCCACCACCTACAAGCAGTCAGCTTGCCACTGGACCCAGGCCAGCTGCCTCAGAGACCTCCATCCACCCCAGGCGAGTCTGGGTAAGCACCACAGAGGGCACACAGTGAGTTCCACCATCTACAAGCAACCTGCCTGCCACTGGACCCAGGCCAGATGCCCCCTGGGAGCTCCACTCCCCCTGGGTGAGACTGGGTAAGAAATGAAGAGGTCATGGAGGGACTTCCACAGCAGGCTAGCAGCTTTCAGTCATCATGGACTGGTCATCTGGACCAGAAACACAGGGGACTTTTCCCCTGCTGGTGAGAGCCTGGATAAGTGCCTTGGAGATTGCATAGTGATTTCTGCTGCTTGTTAGCAGCTTACCCACCATCAGACACAGGCCAGAAGCATCATGGGAACTTCATTTCTGTTTGCACAAGTCTGGGTAAGCACCACTTAGGGTGTGCAGTAACTTACAGTGCTCACCAGCACAATAGAAATGAGAAAAAATTCAAGAACCCAGACATTAAGATCATCACCACAGGGGAATTCAGGGAAAAGGAAAATGAAATGAAATGAAACTCAGTCACCAGGACTCTCTGAACTGGTAACAAAAGCAGATCTACTAAAATGGAAATCAGAACTGATCTCTGAGATGAAAACAGAGATGCTGTCCACAGTGAAAGTCTTCATTAAAAAAGAGATCAGGAACATCATAGAAGTGCAGATAGCAAAAGCAATAGAACATTATAAAGAGCTTCAAGCAGAGGTCCAGGTGATCAAAAATGAGAATGAAAGTTTACAAAGTAGGATGACTGAAGCTGAAAACTAAATTTCAAACCTAGAAGACAGGCTCACAACCAATGAACAGGAAAGAGATAACTTATGGAAAATGGCAAGGGACAATGAGAAATCAATCCAACAGCTCCTAGATGATTCAAAGAATAATAAGGCTGATTAGAGTCAGTGAAGAAGCAGGAAACAGTGCAAAAGACATAAAAAAAAACTGTTTACAGATACAATGGCAGAAAATTTCACAGGAAAAGGAAAAGAATTGGGCATAGAGATAATGAGGCATATAGGACTACAAAACCCCATGATATTAAAAAATTACATCCAGGGCTGGAGATTTAGCTCAGTGTTTCCGGCACCTGCCTCACAAGCACAAGGTCCTGAGCTCAATCCCGGTAACCACATAGAATGATGGGCATGGTAACTCATGCCCACCAGCAATCAATACCACATACCACAGTGCCGGGTGTGGTGGCCCACGCCTGTAATCCCAGCACTCAGGAGGCAGAGACAGGAGGATTGCTGAGTTTGCGGTGGCTTGCCTGGGCTACATAGTGAGCTCAGGGCCAGCCTGAACTACAAAGTGAGAACCTGTCTCAAAAAAAAAATCTACATCCAAGCATATAATTATCAAGGTTCCAGATATCCAACAAAAGAACAAAATACCGAATGTAGCTAAGGAAAAGAAAAATACACATACAAAGGGAAGCCCATCAGGATCACAGCCGACTTTTCAATGCAAACACTCAACGCAAGGAGAGCCTGGAGTGAAGTGTTTCAAGTATTGCGGGAAAACAACTTCCAACCTAGACTGATGTATCCTACAAAACTATCGTTCAAACTTGATGGAGAAATAAGATACTTCCATGACAAAGAACATCTGAAGAACTTCTCAATTACAAAACCTGCACTCTAAAAAGAATACCTTGGATAAAAACAATGAAAGTCACAAACTCATGAGACCTAGCAGAGTGAATTTATTGAGCAAGACAAGAAACTGAATGGAAAGGGGGAAAGCAAAGAATAAAAGAGCCAAGAATAGGAATAGACAGGTATAAGGCCATATCAGTCGTAAGTAACCATTAATGTCAATGGCATCAGTGGGCCAATTAAAAGACACAGTGGCAGAATGGAGTAAGAAACAAGATTCTACAATATGCTGCATACAAGAAACACATCTAACTCAGAAAGAAAGCCACAGACTAAAACTAAAAGGTTGAACTATAATTCTCCATGCAGCAGGAAACTGCAAAAAAGCAGGAGTGGCTATCTTGTTTGCAGACAAAATATATTTCAAACCAAAACTGATTAAGAGACACAAAGCAGGACACTACATACTTGTACAGGGAACAGTCCAAGAAAAAGAGATGACATTCACAAATATTTATGCATCAAATTCCAATGCATCCAACTATATAAAACAAATATTAAGTGATATGAAAATCCTGATAAGCACTAACACAATAATAGTAGGGAACTTCAATACCCCACTGTCACAAGTGGACAGATTAACTGGACTAAAAATCAATAAGGAAATACTTGAACTCAACCAAACCCTTGAACAAATGGACTTCATAGATGCCTACAGAGTATTTCATCTGACAAAATCAGAATACACATTCTTCTCAGCTGCCCATGGATCATTCTCCAAAAAAGATCACATACTAGTTCATAGAATATGCTTAAATAAGTGCAAAGGAATTGAAGTTATTACCTGTATACTGTCAGACCATAGTGCCTTGAAATTGGAGCTGAACAGCAAAAGAAGTCCCAAGACCCTCACAAGTATATGGAAATTGAATAATACTCTGCTAACCAATGGGTCACAGAAGAAATCAGGAAAGAAACTGAACAGTTTTTACAATTAAATGATAATCCCAGTGCAAGATACAGGAATTTATGGGATATGGTGAAAGCAGTTCTATGAGGAAAATTCATAGCAGTAAACACCTACACCAGGAAAACAGAGCAAGTTCAAATAAATGACCTAATGCTGAACCTCAAGCTACTAGAAAGAAAAAAAAACAAAACAAACCCAAGGCTCACACTAGGGAGGCAATTGTAAGCATCAGGGAGGAAATAAATTCAATGGAGACTAAGAGAACAATACAAAAATTCAGTGAACCTAAGAGTTGTTTCTTTGAAAAGATTATCAAAATTGACAGACCCCTAACCAATCTTATCAAACAAAGGAAGGAAAAAGTTCAAATCCACACTATTAGGAATGAAAAAGGGTAAATCACCACTGATTCAATGGAAGTCTAAAGGATAATAAACACATAATTGAAAATTTGTATTCCAGTAAGTTGGAAAATGTAGAAGAAATGGTTAAATTCCTAGACACATATAAACTTCCAAAGCTGAACAAAGAAGATATAAAAATATTAAACACCTCAATATCAATTTGTGAAATTGAATATGTAATAAAAAATCTACTGACAAAGAAAAGTCCTGATACTCATGGTTTTTCTGCTGAATTCTACAAAACCTTCAAAGACTAAATGCCACTATTTCTCAAACTCTTTAATGAAATTGAAAGGGAAGCAGTACTCCCAAGTGATTCCTGGAAGCAACCATACCTTGATTCCAAAAGGAGAAAAAGACCCAAGCTGAAAAAGAGAACTATAGGCCAATCTCCCTAATGAACATTGATGCCAAAATCCTCAACAAGATACTGGCAAATAGAATGCAGAGAATTATCAAGAAGATCATTCACTCTGACCAAGTTGGATTCATCCCAGGGATACAAGGATAGTTCAACATATGTAAATCAATAAACATTATTCACTATATCAACAGACTTAAAGACAAAAACCATATGGTCATTTCAATAGATGCAGAGAACCATTTGACAAAATCAAACACCAATTTATGATCAAAACCCTACAGAGAATCAGAATAGATGGACTGTATCTCAACCTAATAAAAGCTATCTATGGGAAACTGCAGCCAGCATCATCCTATATGGTAAAAAACTGAAACCTTTTACACTAAGATCAGAAACAAGACAAGGATGATCACTGTCACCACTCCTGTTCAATATATTGCTAGAAACATTAGCCATAGCAATTAGACAAGAGAAAGAAATAAAAGGAATAATGATAGGAAAAGGAGAAATTAAATTGTCATTATTTGTTGATGACAATGATACTGTCTCTAGAAGATCCTAAAAAAACAGCTGCTAGACTTAATCACCAAATTTAGTAGCATACCTGGATACAAGGTCAAGGCTCAAAAATCAATCACATCTTTATACACAAATAACAAATTGACTGAGAAAGAAATTGGGGACTCAGCCCCTTTTATGATAGCACCCAGAAAAATGAACCATCTAGGAATCAATCTAACAAAGGAGGAAAAGGACCTCTACTCTGAAAACTACAACACTCTGAAAAAGGAGATTGAAAGGATATCAGAAAATGGAAAGACATCCTTTTTTCCTGGATAGGAAGAACCAACATTGTCAAAATGGCTATACTCCCACAACTACTATATAGATTCAGTGCAATCCCAATTGAAATCTCAACAGCATATTTCACAGAGCTAGAGAAAATAAAATCTAAAAATTCTTCTGGAACCACAAGAGACCTAGAATAGCTAAAGCAATTCTAAGAAACAAGGACAAGGCAGGGGATATCACTTTCCCCAACTTGTAACTTTACTACAAAGCCACTGTGATAAAAACAGCATGGTACTGACAAAGAAACAGACCTGAGGATCAGTGGAATAGATTAGAAGATCCAGAAACAATGCCAGATACACTAAGCCACCTCATCTTTGACAAAGGAGCCAGACATACTCAAGGGAGAAAAGATAGCCATCTTAACAAATGGTGCTGGAAAAACTGGGCTTCAACCTGCCAAAGACTGAAGCTAGACCTATCTTTTTCACTGTGTACTAAACTAAGTGTACTAAACTAACCAAGTGGATTAGAGACTTAAACATTAAAACAGAAACTCTAAACCCACTGCGAAACAGGTAAAACTTTTGGAGATATTGGCTTAGGGAAAAAGTTTATGAATAAAACTTGTATAGCACAAAAATTAGCAGAAGAAATCAATAAATGGATCTCATCTTATTAAAAAGCTTCTGAACAGTAAAAGAAACCACCGGAACAGAAAAACAACCAACCATATGGGAAAAAAAATCTTTACCAGTAGTTCCTCAGCCAAAGGAATACATCTAGAATACATAAAGAGCTTTAAAAAAATCAGTTCCCCCAAATTTAAAGACCCAATTCAAAAATGAGCATCTGAAATGGACACTTTTCAGAGGAAGAAGTAAAAGCAGCTAAAAAGTATGTGAAGAAATGTTCAATGTCACCGGCCATTTGAGAGATGCAGACGAAAACACTGTGATTTCATCTCACTCCACAAAGAATGTCATCTATCTCAAAATTAGCCAGCAACAACTGAAATGAACAGACACTTCTCAGAGGCAGAAGTCAAAGCAGCCAAGAAACATATGAAGAAATGCTCAACATCTCTGGTCATTCGAGAGATGCAAATGAAAACAACATTGAGATTCCATCTCACTCCACAAAGAATGGCCGCGATCACAAAATCAACCAACGATAAATGCTGGCGTGGCTGTGGGGAGAAAGGAAC
>PVIC010001766.1:14820-31174 GCA_004025085.1 Thryonomys swinderianus | reverse complement strand
ACATTTGACCCTGCTATACCCCTGCTAGGAATATACCCAAAAGAATTTAAAAACTCACATTGGAAAGACAGATGTACACCCTTGTTCATAGCAGCTCAGTTCGTGATAGCTCAATCTTGGAAACAACCCAAATGTCCATCAACTGGAGAGTGGATAAAGAAGATGTGGGGTTTTTTTTACAAAATGAAGTATTACTCTGCCATAAAGAATGACAAGATCGATCCATTTAGGTGCAAATGGAGACACCTGGAGGATATACTAATAAGTGAAATCAATAGATCACAGATAGACACTTTCCAGATCTTCTCTTTGGCATGAACACCTGTAGATGCAAATGAGTTCTAGAAAGTAGGACAGCTTTTATAGAGTGGAATATTTCTATAGGAAACTTGGTGTGGGAATGTGATGAGGGGAAGGAATAAATATGATACAGAAAGAAAATAAAAGAGCATGTATAAAGAGGGGAGGAGGGGTGGGTGGGTAGGGATATGGGTAAAAATGAGAATTAACTTGTGGCATATACTGGTACAAATTTCCCAATGTTACATGTGATTTTGAGATGTATATAAATTGTACCAATAAAGAATTCAATTAAAAAAATTAGCCAGCAACAAATGCTGGCAAGGCTGTGGAGTAAAAGGAACTTTTCTACAGTGTTTGTGGAAATGTAGACTAGTACAACTATTATGGAGATCAGTGTAGAGATTCATCAAAAAACTAGGATTAGAGGTTCCATTTGACCCTGCTATTCCCCTGCTGGGGATATATACAAAAGAATTACAAGATTCCTATCATGGCGACATATGTGCACCCATGTTTATAGAAGCTCAGTTTGTGATGGCTAAATCTTGAAAACAACCCAAATGCCCATCAACTCTAGACTGGATGAAGAAGATGGCTTTTTTTAAAATAAAATGGAGTATTACTTTGCCATAAAGAATGATGGCATTAAATCATTTATACTCAAATGGATGTACTTTCAGGGCATACTCATAAGTGAAATAAATAGGTCTCAGATGTGTAAATATTGTATCTTTTCTCTAGTATGAGAAACTGAAGTTGTAAATGTGTTCTAGAATCCATCATCAATATTATGAAATAGTAAATATTCAAAAGGAAATGGGGTTTGGGGGTAAATAATGAGGAAATAAAAAATTGATGGTTAAAAAAAGAAAGAATGCTTGTGAATATAGGGGCAGGGGGTGGTAAGGTGGGTAAGGGAAAGGGAAAATGAGAATTAAGTTGTGTCATATACTGGTACAAATTCTCAGTGTGGATTATATTGTGATGTGAATATATAATGTACCAATAAAAAATACAGTGTTTGTGGGCCAGAGGGTTAGCTCAGTGGTTCCAGTGCCTGCCTCGCAAGCGCAAGGTCCTGAGTTTGATCCCTGGTAACTACATACAATGCTGGGCATGGAGACTCATGCCCACCAACAATCAATACTTCATACCACTGTACTGGGCGTGGTGGCTCATGCCTGTAATCCCAGCACTCGGGAGGCAGAGGCAGGAGGATTGCTGAGTTCAAAGCTTGCCTGGGCTACATAGTGAGCTCAGAGCCAGCCTGAACCACAAAGCGAAACTCTGTCTCAAAAAAAAAAAAAAAAAAAAAAAAAAAAACACTGTTTGCAAGATGTATAAAAACTGACATGGCATGGAAGTCCCCTACACAGGGATCTAGGTATGTTAGAAGTATGCAACAGAAAAGACTACCCTATGGAAATAATATTTTTTTATAAAGTAAGAGCAGCTATACTAATGTAAGATATAGTAGCCTTCAGTGGAAAGAAAAAAGGAACTAGAGAGAATGGAGCATAATAGATATAACAATGTTTGTTTGTTTGTTTGTGAGCTACAGCTTCATCTCCTTTTAGTTTTCAATAAAAGACAGGTCCATCAAGTCACTTAGTTGCCCAGGCTGGGCTCCAATTGCTTCTGTTTTAGCCTCTTAGAGTAGCAGGATTATAGGAGGGGACCATCTCTGGCAAAGATAACAAGTTTAATGTACTAAGAAGACATAAAGATCTTAAGCATGAACCCATTGTCCAGTCACTTTCTCATGTCTAAGGTGCAGTACCCAGCACAATGGAGGAGGGTTTACTTTGGTTTGCTGTATGTAGAAGTTCCGGTCCATAGTCGGCTGGTTCCAGAGTACATGCAGTATGGTAGAAAGACCTGGTGGAGGAAAGATCTCACCTCATGGGGGACAAGAAGTAGAGAAGAAGCCACTGGGGTAAATGAACTCATCCATACCATGCCCCGGTGACCACATTCTCCAGCAGACCCTGCTTGCTAACAGCAAGTCATTGATCCCATCACATTCCCAGCATCTGAGGCTTCATGGTCATTCTAGATCTAAACCAGAACACCATAACATAGGCCCTCAAAACACAAGGAACAAAACTAGTGCAACTGAAAGGAGAATTAGAAAAAATCCAATTACTGTCATAGACTTCAACACCCTACTCTATACAGTGAATAAAAATCCTAGTATGAAAATCCAAAGACACACAAGAGCCAAATAAGAGCAGCAGCTGCAGAACCCAAACATTGCCCACCAGGTCCTCTGCCCAGGGCCTGCCAAACACACAATTCTTCAACCCATCTACAGAACGTCAGTGAGGCAAGACACCTTGGGTCACAAAATCAGCCAAATCAGACCATCGCAGAGTGTATTCTCCAATTATAATGGACTCAAAGTGGATATAAAGAGCAGAAAGACCACAGAAAAATCTCCAAACTCATGGGTATTAGTTCACAAACTTGTAAAAAAAAAAAACCTACATAGCAAGAGGAAGCTTCAAAGAAATGTTTTAAAATGCATAATTAACCAAAATAAAAAGACAACACATCTGAATAGATGAAGTACATTTAACAGTGCTGAGGAGGGAATTCAGAGCCGTGAACCCAAGCCCAGGAGAGTGCACCCTGTCAGGACCAAGCATGAATAGCAGCAAAACAAGACCCACACAGCAGAAGAGAGGAAATCATCCAGAGTACTAACTCATGAAATAGAAAACAATAAAAACATGGACAAAATCTAACAAAAAGGTAGCTTTTCAACTAAACTAATAAAATTGATAGCTTTCTGTCTGGCTGACAAAGGTAAACACACAAGCCATCTGTACTAGCGCTGAGGCAGGGATGTCATATTGAGCCTGTGGCCATTAGGTAAGACAATTGACTATGGTGAACAACTTTGCAATCATCCATCTCATAGTTCAGAAGAAATGCACCTGTTCCTGAAAATCACAAACCAGAAAAATGTAGTGAAGATGAAAAAAAACAGTAGACCTATAGCTATGAAAGAACCTAAAAATGTAATTTAAAAGATATTCCCAAAAGAAATCTTCAGACCTGGATGAATTTTCTGGAGAGTCCTATCCAACATTTAAAAAAGAATCAAAGAATCAACTGTCCCCGGTTCTCCCAAAGGAGAGAGCACATCCCTGTTAGTTGACCAAGGCTGTTTTTAATTACACTTATACTTGTTTGTTAACCCACATTACACTTCAATTTATAAAATCAAAGGCAGCACAAAGAAAAATTAGGAAACAGTAGCTTAGGAAACAACTTCTCATAAACATTGTCCAAAAGCTCTCTACAGGGTGTTTACAGAAGAGTCTGGTACAGTGCCAGGAGAAGTGTAAGCTTGACCTAAGAGGAGGCTGTGCTGGGATGCAAAGGACGCAGGTGAAGCACACAGAAGCCATCCTTGTGACCCGGCACACAAAGAGGATGGCTACAGTCCTGTAACCCATGCCAGAGGCAGGAAGAAAGAAAGGGACAAAGGGAAAAAGAGAAGGAAAGAAAAAAAGGACAGACATTTTTGAGAAGAAATTGAAATTCTCTCCACCCTAAAACACCCATGTCTCCAGCCATGGCCAAGTTGGCAAATAACAAGTGGCCAAGATGAGATGGGCTCAGAGGTCCCACACAGTGAAGAAGTGAGAACCATACTGCTTCATAGTGGTATATACCCACTTGGGGGCCCTGGAAGGGCCATCCTAACATAGCTATCTGTGTGGATGTGTGCACATGGGGAAGGCATATGAACACATTACAGAGATAAAAGACATGACAAGAAGAAAGTGAACATGACAAATTAAAATGCTTGCAATGGGGCTAGAGGGTTAGCTCAGAGGTTCCGGCGCCTGCCTCGCAAGCACAAGGTCCTGAGATCGATCACCAGTAACCACATACAATGCTGGGCGTGGAGACTCACGCCCACCAGCAATCAATACCACATACCACAGTGCCAGGCGTGGTGGTTCACACCTGTAATCCCAGCACTCGGGAGGCAGAGACAGGCAGATTGCTGAGTTCCAGGCTTGCCTGGGCTACATAGTGAGCTGAGGGCCAGCCTGAACTACAAAGCAAGACCCTGTCTCAAAAAAAAAAAAAATGCTTGCAATGATCTGAACTAATGGTCTTCATTCTTAACATACTATTTTGGAAGCATAGTTGACATCACAACTGCTTCAAAAGTCCAAGCTTTACAAGATGAAGTGAAACTCCAGAACAAGGACAGCTTGCCTAACTGCAGTCCCACAGATAGAAATAAAATTCTACCCAGTTTGGAGTCTTGCAGGAAAAACGTTTCTGCATCTTCCTGAAATGTTAACCATGAGCACAGTTTGCATATTCATTATATCAGAGAACAGAATATATGTCTAAAATAATCAGCATATGTAAAAATCCAGACTTGCTGTATTATTAACTGGATCTAGAAATGTAATCTTTCCTGTAAACCACTCCAAATTCTTTTATACTTTTCTAGGAAATATTTTATAAAGAGTTAGATCTGACATCCATTTGATCTCTAAAATAAGCATTCCAGAAAATATGGCAAAGATTCTTAACCTCATAGTAAGACCTTGTTAGTGTCAGGGTTGTGGAAGAGATTGCTTTGAAAGATAGTCTGTTATATATAGGAATTGTTCCTAAACAACAGTATAGTATTCTGTCTTCCCTTTAATACAGTCCTCACTGTGAACAGCTGTTCAGAACTGTGGGAATCAGGGTAAAGGAAGATAACTAGAACCTTTGCATTAGGTTCTAGTCTCCTGTGAGTCGAGGGCAACTGTAGAAATAATAACGAGGTAGAAATGAGGCTTAGAGAAGCTGAGCTGGGGCATAATCCATGCTACTCTGGGTAGCAAAAGATCCCAGGCCCCAACTTGCCACACATTTATTCAGCACATCTAAGAGTAAAAAATGTAACAAAGGCTCAGAGAACAGGGCAGACATGCAACAGTGTAGTTCTGCACTGAAGCATCAAAACATGCGGGACCACCAGAGTCCTTTTGGTTTCCAGAAGAGAAGGGAAGCTGAGTACAAAGTCCATAGGCAGAGAGAAAGGACTGCTCATTTTGACCTTACAATTATTTCTCCCAAAAAAAGATTGTTTTGAACATACATAAGTACAAAGTACAACCCAGGGAGCAAGGCCTCATCAGTTTCGCACTTCCAATTATTTCTCTGAAACAGGATTGCACTCAACAAGGACCAAGCTGTGCATTCCGCTCCATTGAGATTGAGGACAGGCAACATATGTAACCATATTTGAGAAATTGGGATGACGAAGATTTCCCAAATCCCACGGTTAATAACCATTGGGTGCGAGACATATATGTCTCTCTTTGTTTTCTCCATTAAAGATTTCCAAAAATCAACACAGATGATTAAACTTATACTTGGGATGTGGGTTTACCTCTGTGAATCTACAAAACACAGGAAAGAAACAATCATTAATCATAAACACTAAACCCACTAACCCTAACCCTAATCTGGAAATCCTAACCCTAACACTAACCATTAACCCTAAACCAAACACTACAATCCTAATCCCTAAACCTTAACCTTAATCTTTTTTATTTTTTTTTTTTTTTTGAGACAGGGTCTCACTTTGTACTTCAGGCTAGCTCTGAGCCCACTATGTAGCCAAGGCAAACCTCAAACTCAGCAATCCTCCTGCCTCTGCCTCCCGAGTGCTGGGATTACAGGCGTGAGCCACCGCGCCCAGCACCTTAACCCTAATCTTAACCCTCCAACCCTAACCCTAACCCTTAAACCCTAACTCTAAGCCTAACCTAACCCTGACATCTATGCAGAACAGGTACAGATATTTTCTCTTGTCCTTAATTCCTAAATAATGCACTCTAACAATAATTCGCCTGTTTTTTACATTGCACTGAGTTGTATGAGTAACCCAAAAGGGTTTAAAGTGTGTGCAGTAGGCAACATGGAAGTACTGCAATATTGTGGAGCTTTGTCTCCCTGTGGGCCCTGGTTCCCATGCTCCCTGCACTAAGGGAAACTGTCGTCTTTATTATGACTTCAGTTTTATAGGCAGGTAGACTAACTGGCATCTTCTGGGCTGGCAGCAAATTAGGAAAGCTCATCTGAAGATTCCAAGATATGGGAGCTAGTGTTTCTTCTAGTTTCTCCCGCTCCTCCTACTCACCCCGAAGAGAGGTCAGTGTGGAGCTTGCAAGACACTGCAGGGGGGAATCCCAAGGGAAAGCTGGAGGAAAGTGGGCCAGAACAGTCTGGAGGTGGTGTTCAAGGCTAACACCTGGTCCTGGGACTTGGTGGAGATGTGGGAGTGGCTGGAAACAGGAAGGATCACTCAAGTGTGAGCATGGCAGGTGCTTTCCAGCCACGGGGATCCTCCTGCACACTAGCCAGACCCTCCAATTTCCAGAGGCCCATGTGACAATTCCACCAGCCCCAGCCCTCCATGGATGGCCCTTCTTCTGCTGGGTGTTTCCAGGAGTTAGGGAGACACAGAACTGGACTCAGGAGAGGAAGTAAGTGATGAAGGGGACAAGGACAAAGGCATTGAGGGCAAGGCTAAGGCAGATGCTAGGTCAGTGGGAAGGATGACCAAGTGCTATCTTCAACCATAGGAGAAAACTACTCTGCAGTGCCTCTGACAGGAGGGGTTTAAGGAGATGAGGTGCTGTCCTAATGGTGAGGTGGCACAGATCCTGGCAAACTCCACTTCCAGGTGACCATGGGAAGTTGTGGGACACTCTGGCAGTCTTCCTTGCCCTCAAGGACCTGGAGATCAAGCATGACAAGGGACCAATGCCCTTTGCAGATGGTGGTCAGGCTGTGACTGTTTGGGTCCCCAAGGATGACAGCTCATGCCTGTGTTCCCTTTCTGAGGCCACCCCACTAAGAAGGCTGGGCATTTTATGCAAAGCAGGAAGACAGACAGGCCTGAAGGTGCTGTGTCTGTGTCTGGGGAATGAGAGAAGTGGTGTTAGGCCATAAATAGCAAAGAGAACCATGCTGTCTTCTACTATTAGGGCCACTCTAGACAGTACCTAAAGAAGGTCCTTTACACATGAGAAAAGGCATCTGCTTGGTGCTAGAGGCTGGTCAGTGGCTACCTGGAATGCCAAAGGGTGAAGACCAGATCCCTCAGAGCCCTTAGGACTCCAGCCTGTTCACCAAGGCTCCCTCTCATGACCTAGTCACTTTCCCAAAGTGCCACACATAGGGCCTAATATTCACATGTAGGGGTTGACATTTCAAAATGCATACTGGGAGCAAAGGATCCAAACGTTCAGACCAAATGGTATATCCTGGAGGTAGGAGTCTGGCTTCAGAGGGTGGGTCCTGGGCCAGTGTGACACTCTCTGAGGAATGTGCCCATGCTGAAGATGACACTTGACAGATAGTGGACAGTGGAAAGCTGAGGCTAGGTCCCAGTCCACCTGAAGTTGGACCTTAGTGGAGACTAGGAAAGGGGTGGAGGCCTGGCAGGGCAGGACCTGGTAGGCAGGGCCTGATGGGCAGGGCCTGGTGGGGTGGAGCCTGGAAATGTTGAGGGTATTCAGGGACTCCTGTAGATGAACTTCACCTACAGGTCCAAAAACAGGGGTCTAGGATTTGGATAGGGGTTTCCTTGGACATCATGGCAATGGAAATCCCAAAGTTTAGGAGACAAGAGAAAGAATTCAGGGGTGAACTTTACTCTGGTTGATTTCTTCCATGGCATTTTGCCCAGGACCACTTGGAAGGTAACAGGGTGAACTGTCGGTACCCAGGATCCTGGTGCTGTCTTCTGTTGGGAACAATCCTGTTTGGGAAGAATAATTAGAAGGTCAAAACTAACCAGGTCTCCCTGCAGACAGACTTTGGAGTTAACTATGTTAGAAAAGAATCCTGTTTGGGATGAATAACTGAAACACCCTTTCTGGCTGCCTGCAACTTTGCACTCAACTCACCTTCATCTTGGACAACAACAAGAACTCTGGTCCTCCCACATGCTGTGAGGCTTCAAGGTGGAACAGCTCCATTACCGGTGTTTGCCCTGCCCTCTGAGTCTTTGTTACATTTTGTTACTGGAGAGGTACTGAATAAAAGTTGTGGTGGGCTGGGACCTGGGGTCTTTGCTACCCAAAGTAGCATGGATCAGGCCCAAGCTCAGTTTCTCTAAGCCTCACTTCTATCTAGATATTACTTGCTGTGTGCCGTCAACTCACAGGAGACTAGAACCTAAATCCAGAGGTCCTAGTTATGTTCCCTTCCCCTGGATCCCACAGTCTTCACCTCAAAAAGAAGTGGGTCTGAGGAAGCTATGACAGGTGTGATTCGAGCTAGACATTGCTGGCCAGATGGCATCATCCAAGCAAGGGTAGCCTGGGTGTGGTGGATGAGACAGCAGTTGATTGGAGGAAGATGGTGGGTGGAGAACAGGGAAAGTGCTCTATGTGGCAGGATGCAGCCATGACATGGGCATCACAACCCACAGAGTACTGTGCAGCATGGACTTACTGTTGACATGCTGTGAGCAATGCTCACATGCCTGGCCGGGACTATTACTCACCCATTGTCCTTCTGGCATGGATGCAGGTAATGGGAAAGATGGGGGTGGGAATGTGGGAAATCTCCATGCCTTCCTCTAAATATTGTATGAACCAAAAACTGCTCTAATGATAGTGTCTCTGAAAAAAATTAAGAACTTGGCATAAATGCTTTATTACTAACATACACAGAAAATCAGGAAGCCAGGGCATGCCAGACCCCAGTTGAGGTGGGTGGATCCTCACAGCCCTAGCAAATATGATTCAATCTGTCTGATCTCCCTATGGGACTGGAGGGAGCCCTGGAGAGGGGAACTAAACCATGCTTTTCAAGGAGGGAGCCGCCACCTGCATGGTGCTGGGACAGCAGAAGTAGTGGGGCATCACTGCCATGGACTGGGCCATGCAGTGACACTTGGCCCAGTGACCCTGTCTGGCTCAGCAGGCTGAACTGTTAGGGACAAGGCCCAGGGACAGGCTTCCTAGGAGACAGGACAGGCCCATCACTGGATAGCAGATGCCAAGATCTGAAAACCAAGCAGCCTCCTCTCTAATGCATTTCCAATGCACTCAGTGCACCAGCTCCCTAGCTGCACACCCCACTCATGGGACTGTCCACAAGAGAAGTGCTGTCCACTCCTAGGCAGCAGGGCTGAGGGTAGACCTTCCCCAGGGTACCCTGCTCCCTGCAAGGGATGCCACACACAGGGCTTCTAGTATGCACACTACAAAGCAACTTCTCTTATACCACCATGACTGGGTCCTCCTGACAAAGGAAGCAGAAATTTCAGCCCTTAGTGACACTTACTGTGGGTCAGAATGAACCTGACTGATCATCAGCTTATTTTAGCAACAGTGTTATATCTAATTCCAGAACATTTTCATCACCCACAGAGAATTCATCCCCCAAATAGTCACCCATCCTCACTGCCACCAACCTCCATTCTGCACCCAATCTGTCTTTTGTCTATGGCTTTGCCTATTCTGTATATTTTAAGTAAAAGGTAATATGTGTAAATGTGGTCTTTCATGTCTGATTTCAACTTCTTCACTGTTTCTAAGCCTCATTGACATCATAGTGGGTACCAGCACACCATTCTTTTTATGGCTAAGTAATATTCCATCCTGTGGCTGCACGTTTTGTTTAATCATATATCAGCTGAGGGGTAGCTAGGTTGTTTCTACTCCAAGCTATTACAAACCATTCTGCTTTAAACATTCACATAAAGTCTTACTGTAGAAGTATTTTTTCAGTTATCCTGGGTACATATCCAGAAGTAGGGACTTCTGGGTCATGTGGTGATTCTTTCACTTGCTGAAGAGCTGCCAGACTGTTTTACAAAGTGATTGTCCCATCTAACTCTCCTGCCAGCACTGCACAAGGACTCCGATTTCCCCACATGCTTGCCAACTTGTACTATTGTCTGTCTTTCTTATTTATCATCCTCTGTGGGGGTAGAATCCTGTTAACATTTATCTGCTAAGGTTGACCATCATTCATGTGCTCACCGACTGTTAGGATTTCTTTTTTTTAAATGAATTTTTTATTGGTACATTTTATATACACCTCACAATCACACTTAACATTAAGGAATTTCTACCAGTATATGACACAAGTTAGGGCCGGAGGGTTAGCTCAGTGGTTCCCATGCCTGCCTCGCAAGCACAAGGTCCTGAGTTCGATCCCCGGTAACCACATACAATGCTGGGCGTGGAGACTCATGCCCGCCGACAATCAATACCGCATACCACAGTGCCGGGTGTGGTAGCTCATGCCAGTAATCCCAGCACTTGGGAGGCAGAGGCAGGAGGATTGCTGAGTTCGAGGCTTGCCTGGGCTACATAGTGAGCTCAGAGCCAGCCTGAACTACAAAGTGAGACCCTGTCTCAAAAAAAAAAAAAAGACACAAGTTAATTCTCAGTTTTATCCTTATCCCTACCCACCCACAATATCCAACCCCTTATATACATGCTACTTTTTCTTTCCAAATCATATCTATTCTTCCCCTTAATACATTTCCCTACCACATTCCCTTTGAATATTACCTATTTTACAAAACCTATCTTACATTCTAGAACTCATTTACATCTACAGGTTCTCATACCAGAGAAAATATATGGTATTTACATATCTGTGATCTACTTATTTCACTTATTAACATGCCCTCAAGGTGTATCTATTTGCACATAAGTGAATGAAACATCATTCTTTATAGCAGAATGATACTCTGTTTTATTTAAAAAATGTTTTTATCTACTCTCCATTTGATGGGAATCTGTGTTGTTTCCAAGATTGGGCTATCATACATTGAGCTGTTATGAACATGGGTGCACATATGTCTTTACAATATGATTTTTAAATTCCTTTAGGTATATTCCTAGCAGGGGAATAGCAGGGTCAAATGGGACCTCTAATCCTAGTTTTCTGAGTAATCTCCACACAGTTCTCCACAATGGTTGTACAAGTCTACAATCCCACCAACAGTGGACAAGGATGCCTTTCTCCCTGCAGACTCGCCAGCATTTATTGTTGGTTACTTTTGCAATAGCAGCCATTCTTTGTGGAGTGAGATGAAATCTCAGTGTTGTTCTCATCTGCATCTCTCAAATGACCAGTGATGTTGAACATTTCTTCATATGCTTTTTGGCTGTTTTGACTTCTGCCTCTGAGAAGTGTCTGTTCATTTCAGATGCCTGTTTGTGAACTGGGTCTTTAAACTTGGGGGGACAGATTTGTTTAAATTCTTTACATATTCTAATAGCCCTTTGTCTGACAAACAGCTAGTAAAGATATTTTTCTCATGTTGTTGTTGCCTTTCAGTGGTGCCAGTGGTTTCTTTTGCTATGCAGAAGCTTTTTAGTAGGATGAGATCCTATTTGTTGATTCTTTCTGCTAGTTCTCATGCTATAGAGGTTTTGTCCATAAAGTCTCTGCCTAAACCAATGTCTCCAAGAGTTTTACCTAACCTGTTCTGCAGCAGGATTATTGTTTCTCTTTTAATGTTGGAGTCTCAAATCCATTGTGATTTTAGTTTAGTACACTGTGAAAGAGATAAGCCTGGGCAAGTTAAAGCCCAGTTTTTCCAGCACCATTTGTTAAAGAGGCTATCTTTCCTTCATTGAGGATGTTTGGCTCCTTCGTCAAAGATGAGGTGGCTTAGTGTATCTGGAGTTGTTTCTGGATCTTCTAATCTATTCTAATGATCCTCAGCTGTGTTTCTTTGCCAGTACCATGCAGTTTTTTATCACAGTGGCTTTATAGTACAATTTTAAGTTGGGGATTATAATACCCCCTGCCGTGTCCTGGTTGCTTGGAATTGCTTTTGCTATTCTAGGTCTCTTGTGGTTCCAGATGACTTTTTGGATGATTTTTCTCTAGCTCTGTGAACTGTGGTGTTGGGATTTCAATTGGAATTGCATTGAATCTGTATAATACTTGTGGGAGTATAGCCCTTTTCATGATGTTGGCTCTCCCTACCCAGGAATAAGGAATGTCTTTCCATTTTCTGATATCCTCTTCTATCTCTTTTTTCAGAGTCCTGTAATTTTCAGAGTAGAGGTCTTTCACCTCCTTTGTTAGATTGATTCCTAGATATTTCATTTTTCTGAGTGCTATTGTGAAAGGAATTGATTCCCCAATTTCTCTTTCAGTGAGTCTGTTGTTTGTGTATACAAAGGCTATTGATTTCTGAGCATTGGCCTTTTCACCAGCTACACTACTAAATTTGGTAATTAAATCTAGCAGTCTTTTGGTTGAATTTTTAGGATCCTCTGTATACAGATTCTGTTAATATAGTGTATTACATTTATTGATTTACATATGTTAAACCAGAGTTGCATCCTTGGGATAAATCCAACTTGTGTGTGATTTATCAGAGTGTATGATTTTCTTGATAACTCTCTGTATTCTGTTTGCCATTACTTAATTGAGGATTTTTGCATCAATGTTCGTTAGAGAGATTTGCCTGTAGTTTTCTTTTTTGCTTAGGTCTTTCTCTGCCTTTGGAATCAAGGTAATGGTTATTTCAAACAATGAATTTGGGAGTACTGGTTCTCTTTCGATTTCATTAAAGAGTTTGAGAAGTAGTGGCATGAACTTTTCTTTAAACGTTTTGTAAAATTCAGTAGTGAAGCCATGAGAACCAGGGCTTTTCTTTGTTAGTAGGTTTCTTATTACATTTTCAATTTCACAGATTGATATCAGTTGTTTAACACTTTTATATCATCTTCATTCAGCTTTGGAAGTTCATATGTGTCTAGAAATCTATCCATTTCTTCTAGATTTTCCATCTTTTTGGAGCACAGATTTTCAAAATATGTGTTTATTATCCTTTGAACTTCCAATGGATTGGTGGTGCTTTCTCCATTTTCATTCCTAATAGCATGGATTTGAGTCTTTTCCTTCTTTTGTTTGATAAGGTTGGCTAAGGGTCTTCAACTTTTTTTTAATCCTTTCAAAGAACCAAGTCTTGGATTCACTGATTCTTTGTATCATTTTCTTTCTTTCCATTGCATTAATTTCTGCTCTGATCCTTATAATTTTCTCCCTAGTACGAGCTTTGGGTTTGTCTTGCTCCTCTTTTTCTAATAGTTTGAGGTTCATCATTAGATTGTTTGAGTTTGCTCTATTTTTCAGGTGTAGGCATTCACTGCTATGAATTTCCCTCATAGAACTGCTTTCATTGTGTCCCATAAATTTCTGTATGTTGAACTGGGATTATCATTTAATTGTAGAAACTATTTATTTTCTTCTTTAATTTCTTTTTTTTTTTTTGAGACAGGGTCTCTCTTTGTACTTCAGGCTGGCTCTGAGCTCACTATGTAGCCCAGGCAAGCCTTGAACTCAGCAATCCTCCTGTCTCTGCCTCCTGAGTGCAGGGATTACAGACGTGAGCCACCATGTCCGGCACTGTAGTATGTGGTATTGATTGCTGGTGGGCATGAGTCACAATGACCAACATTGTATGTGGTTACCGGGGATTGAACTCAGGACCTTGCGCTTCCGAGGCAGGCATCAGAACCACTAATCAATTTTGGTTTGAAATCTATTTTATCTGTAAACAAATATGTGCTGCCGAAGTGAGCACAGCCACTCCTGCTTTTCTGCAGTTTCCTGTGGCATGGAGAATTGTTTTCCATCACTTTATTTTCAGTCTATGGGTTTCCTTCTGAATTAGGTGTGTTTCCTGTATGCAGCAGATTGTAGGATCTTACTTCTTAATCCAATCTGCCAGTCTGTGTCTTTTAATTGGCCCATTGAGTCCACTGACATTAATGTTTATGACTGATATGGACAGATTTAGAGCTGCCACATTTCCCTGTTCTTGGCTTTTTTCTTCCTTATGTTTCCCCTTTTCCATTCAGTTTCTTCTTTGCTCCAGTGTGTTCACTCTGCTGGGCCTTCTGGGTATGAAATTTTCTGTAATTTTTTCCAAGATGTTCTTTAGAATGTTTTGGAGTGCAGGTTTCATATTTGTGAAATTTTTCAGGTGTTCTTTGTCATGGAAGTACCTTATTTCTCTGTCTATCCTGAAAGATAGTTTTGTAGTATACAACAGTCTAGGTTGGAGGTTGTTTTCCTGCAATACTTGAAATATTTCCCTCCAGGCTCTCCTTGCACTGAGTGTTTGTGTTGAAAAGTCTGCTGTGATCCTAATGGGCTTCCCTTTATAAGTGATTTTCTTCCTTTCTCTAACTGCTTTCAGTATGTCATTCTTTTGTTGTGTATCTGTATAATTATATGTCTACATGTACATTTTTTTTCTGTCATGATCTTTTGGAGTCCTATAGGCCTCATTTATCTCTATGTCCAATTCTTTTCCTGTGAAATTTTCTGCTCACAGTTTTTTATGCTTTTGCACTGTCTCCTGCTTCCTCAGTGGCCCCAGTCTTTTGTTATTTTTCTTTGAATCATCTAGAAGCTGTTGGATTGATTTCTCATTGTTTCTTGCCATTTTCCATAGATTGTCTTTCCTGTTCATTGGCTGCTATCCTGTCCTCTAGGTCTGAAATTCTGTTCTCTGCTTTATTCATCCTACTTCGCAAACTTTTGTTGTCCTTCTTCATCACTTGGAGTTCTGTTCGAAGCTGTTTAAAAGGTTCCATTGCTTTTGCTATCTTGGATTCTATTGTCTTACTGATCTCTTCTTTAATGAAGTCCTTCACTGTGGACAGTATCTCTGTTTTCATCTCAGAGATGAGTTCTGATTTCCATTTTACCAGATCTGCTTTTGTTGCCATTTCTAAGAGTCCTGGTGTTTGAGTTTCTGTTTGCTCCATTACCCTTTTCCCTGAATTTCCCTGTGGTAGTGATCTTTGTGTCCGGTATTTTGAATATTTTCTCATTTCTACTCCTTTGTTGTTAGTAATGTTATTTGTTTAATTCCTTGCCTGGTGTCAGGGCAATGTTTGTTGCAAGTCTCTTTCTATTTTTTGGGACCCTTTGGAAGTGGCACCTTCCTGGGTTGTCCTCCTTGAACCTGTGATGACCCTTGAGGGTTCTTAGTTCTGGCACACCATGGGAGGTATTTGAGCAGAGCAATCATATTATCTTTGTTACCATAATAAAAATCAGTACCAACAACAGTGTTAAACACAGTAAATGAAATGAAAAGTTTTGATAATTTCTATTCTGAAGATTTTGAACTCATGAGTTACCTCTATGTCCATATGCCAAAATTTAGAATTAATCAGCAATGTGTATACAACACGCAGGTCTAAAATGTACCTGTAGTACCCTTTGGGAATAAAAGATCACTGGGGAGTCAGGGAGGTAGGAAGACTTAAGGAGAATGAAAGCTTAGAAACAGGGTAGGCAGATTTATAAAGATCATGTAGATCTCAAGAACCTCATATATGCCAGAGGGTAACAGAGGCTAAAGGGACATATATAAGAAAATAGCAACTGAGAGCTGCAAGGCCATTGGAGACTTTGCACACCTTCTTATAATAATACAGAAGAAGAATTAGGGCAGGCTAAGAGCCTTTTACTTCTGGGTATTGGTTCTGACTGGAAGACAGGAGAGGGTGTAGGAACAAGAGTTGAATAGAGGGACCTATGAGTAGAAGGCAAAACAGAAACTAGTTTCCTTCTCCATAAAGATGTAAACAATTAAGAGGACAGAAACCCAGAAAGTTGTACAAATTCAGTACCAGCAAAATAGGAAAAAAATCATTATGTCAAAGTGAAGAAATAAAAAGAGTAACAACAGCATCAAAATCAGCAACAACAATATACCAAGCTAGCCACATTAGTCAAAAGGAGAAATCTCTCAACCTTTATCTTGCCTGGCCTGTCTCAGTGCAGCTCTGGCATGGAACAGGGGCTAGCTGGCAAGCTGCTGCCCTGGGAGCAGGTAATGGCAGGGGCCTCATTTGTTGTCTGGGTTCCCGGTGAGCTAGCTCCCCTGCGCACACTTGCCTGGTCTGTCTCAGCACAGCTCTGGTGTGCAATCCTGTTAGCATTTCTTTGAAGGAATGCTTATTTAAAACTTCTTCCAGGGTGGGCCGGAGGGTTAGCTCAGTGGTTC
>PVIC010001766.1:0-14720 GCA_004025085.1 Thryonomys swinderianus | reverse complement strand
CTTCTTCCAGGTTTTTTGGTTGGTATTTGTTTTGTTTTGTTTTGTCTTTCAGGACCATGATTTACTTTTAGTCCTTTAAGTTTACTTTGTCTAATAAATTTTAAGCCAAGTTCTTGCTAAGTTGCAGAATTGTTCAAGCTGAGCTCATATTTGCCACCCTCGTGCCTCAGCCTCCTAAAGTGCTTTTTCAGATTTTCTTGGTCATTTATCAGGATACTCAGCCCCAATGAGATATATTATTTATAGGCATTGTATCCCATGGGTGTCTTTCCACTTCTTCAGTAATGGCTTTTGATGTCATAGCTAAAGCTGCAGGGTCATGAAGATTCACCTGTCTTCACTTAAGAATTGTACAGGATTACCCCTTGCATTTACATCTTTGATCAGTTTTGGGTCACTTTCCCTGCATGACCTGAGGCAAGGATTCAACTTCATGTTTGGCACATGGGCAAAACCTGTGGAGAACTTTCAGCTCCCATTTCTGTAGCTGTGTTCAAAACTCCACTGGCCTCCAATGGGAGGACTGTGTGTGGACTCTTGGCTCCATGACACCGACCTCTTCCTCCATTCCACATCAGTGCCACACTTTTCTGACTACTATAGTTTTAAAGGATGTTTTTGAAGTCATGCACTTTTCTTCCAAGAGATTTTTTTTTTTTTTTGAGACAGGGTCTCACTTTGTAGTTCAGGCTGGCCCTGAGCTCACTATGTAGCCCAGGAAAGCCTGGAACTCAGCAATCCTCCTGTCTCTGCCTCCCAAGTGCTGGGATTACAGGCATGAGCCACAACACTTGGCTCAAGATATTATTTTGACCATTTCAGGCTTCCATTAGAGTTCCACACAATTTTAGGATAATCTTGTCATTTCTGCAAAGAGTAAGTCAGGCATTCACATAGGATGTGTTGCCATAGTAACAGTGCTGCCATCCAATCCATATCTGTGGTATGGGGTTTAATTTAGTTCAATGGTATCTTATAATTTTCAATGTACACATTCTCACTGGGTGTGGTGGCTTATGCCTGTAATCCCAGCATTTGGGAGGCAGAGGCAAGAGGATTGCTGAGTTTGATGCTGGCCTGGGCTACATAGTGAGCTCAAGGCCATCCTGAACTACAAAGCAAGACCCTGTCTCAAAAAAAAATGCATACTCTATCTCCCTCAATGTAAACTATGTTCTCTCCCTAATCCTGCCAGAGCTGCCCTAGATTGGATCAGATATCAGAAGACCTATCACTTTCTTTGTTTGACAGAGGCACTTCGCCTGCCTTCACATTCATTTCCCTTCTGCACCACGCATCTGTTGACCAAACAAGTCACAGGAAAGAGTGGGGTGAAAGGGCTTGGCCACCTCCAGGGGACCATGCACATCTGAAGATGATGACTATGCTCCAGGCACAAACCACAGGGCTTGTTTTGCTCTCTGCCCAGTTAAAGGGGCCTGGCCCATGGCTCTGCTTTCTGCTCTGGGTATGAATGCAGGTGACCAGTGTCCCCAGGTAGAAGACACAAAATTGGGTAGAAACAGGGGTGCCTGAAATGTGGGTATCCCCTGGGCCACTCTCCCCTGAGCTTGTAGTGAGAGAGTTAAACTGTCATGGTGGCCTGAGAATGACCTACATCCCAGACCCAGGGCTGGATCCCCCTCAGGGTGCCAGTGGCCACGTGGGGAACTGACACCCTCTGCCTGTGCAGGAGAGACATGGGGCTGGCTCAGGCACCAAGGCCAGGATGCCCTCCCAGCCAGGCGGTACTTCCAGGTTGTACTTTCAGGACAGCACCTTGGGGTCCAGGTGGGATCTGAGAGCTTAAGTTCACCAGAGACTTCTAGACTCATTCTTTCCTGGAATGAATCTTTTCTGTGGGGTGATTATCCATGACAGAACCCAAAAGTAGCGTGTTTATTAGGAAATTTGATGATTCAATGATAAACTCAAGTTATAACTAAAAACATGTTGAAGATGAAGTTGGAGTGGCTGGGACTTGTCATCGTAACTGTAGCCCTCACGGCTGCCTTCTTAAAACCCGGGGCTCCCTCTGCAGTGACCGGAAACAAGGTTTTCAGACCTTGTTCTTCCTGCTGCCTGTCTGGCCAAGAATAAGGGGCCTGTGATGCCTGATCAGCCTGTGGATGAGGGCGGGGTGGCTGTGTGGTACATGTGTGCACATGTCTTTTTCCCAAAGGACCTGTGCAGACACACACCCAAAAGCAACCCCTCTGCTTCTATAAGACTCAGCAAACCCAACAGACTCTCATTGTACCCTGCATGGGCCCAGGCAGAGCCAATGGGCTGCAGCACAGGCCCCGGGCCTCTGTGATGCAGGAAAGATGCTCCCAGAAAAGTATTTGGAGACACAGCTGAAGACACAGCATACACGCACTGTGTGAGGAGGGACAGAGATGTGGGGCTCTGTGGCCAGGGAAGATGGTAGAAGAGGATGACATGCCACTCAGGCAACTGTGTCAAGAAGGACATCCTGGGCCCAGGCACTGCACAGCGAGGCCAGGCTGTCCGGGCTCCTCTCATGGCATTGCACTGGGCTGGCATGTGTCTAGCAGACCCAAGGAGGCTAGACTCTTCTTCTGAGCTGGTGGTCAGAGGACTCAAGTGAGGATCAGTAAGGGCGAGCCTCTACCTTCTCCTTCAGGACCATAGTTCCAAGAAGGAAAGTCCAAAATGAGGCCAGAGGTTCCTAGGCCTTGTGGTCACCTGTTGCACAGCAAACTGTGCAAAAGACTAGGGCTTATGGGCAGAGCCAGTGTTGGTGGGTGTGGTTACTGCCAAGAGGAGTGCCCAATGCCACCTCAAGAGGTCAAGGCTGGTGGGAAGAGCCAGAACTGGTGGGCAGGCCCAGGGCTGGAAGGAGGGGTAGCTCTGTGGGAGGGGGGTATGTGAGGCTGGGCTATAAGTGAGGACTAGGAGCAGGGCTGGGACAATAATTTGCCTCCACACAAGATGGCAGTGAGATGAGGAGGGAGAGCACTGGGCAGGAAAGCCCCATGATTTGCCTCTCCTTACAAACCAAGAGTGGTCCTGTGTTAGGCCTGTATGCTGGGAATAGAGCCTGGTTGGCGCCTAGCAGCTGAAGGGGCCACTCATGTTCTGGGTTCCGAGACATAAGGCACAATGAGCTGACCCAATTCCCTGAGCTGGGTCATCTCAACCAGCACAGAGCCCACAGCCACTCACAGGCCAGTGCTGGATGCACAGCCAGGGAAGGGCAGGGGGGATGCAGGCTCCCTTGGGGTGAAGGACACAGCAGAGGCAGCAAGGGTTCCTGGCTTGTGTGAAGGGAGGCTCTGCCCACTCCACAGTTTAGGGTGCCAGGACTAACTCCTAGGTAGACGGGAGAGAGGGCTGAGTGTGAGCTGGGCACGCCCTCCGTGGGCATTCCACGAGTGACCCTCTGTTGCTCGTCTCTCTGACCACCCCAGATGCCTGACGCCGTCTGCACTGCTCAGCCCCAATGCCCTCCCCTCCTGCACACCATGCACCCTACAGGACCCAAAGCTGAGAAGCAGCTCCTGGCACCCATGCTACCTCGAAGGCTCAGGCTGAGCCTTGGGCACCCACTTCAGGTCACCTGACTTCCAGCTGCCCATTTCCCCAGTTGTTCGATATGACTTCTCCTCCCCTCCTTCACCATCCTTCTCTCTCCCCTCACCACTGCCCCACCCACAGCTGCCAATTCCTGCTCTTTTTCCAGGCTCCTGCAGGCCTTGATGCTCTGGTGCTTCAGTCCTTTCTGTGTTGTCTCCAGATTCTGAACTACCTGAGGATTTCACCCAGGAAGGAACAAGTTCTGCAGTCAGTGGGACTCACTGGCCACGTGCGTTGCAAGATGCCAGTGGTGGGGGTGCCTGTGCCTTGTGCAAGGCCCTGTGGTGAGCATCCTGTGGGCATTTTCCCACCCTCATAACCAATCTAAACATGTCCTATTCCTGCCCCCAATTTGAAAGCAAGAAACCTGAGTCTGAGGGAAATTAAATGCTTGGCTGCGAGTCAAACAGCTATAAGAGGCCCAGCCAAAAAGAGGGCCAGACCCATCCATCTGCCCCCAGAGTTGTTCTGTTTAGAAGATCATGAAATTGGTTTAGGCAGATTGAAGGGACTAAAGCAAAGGAAGTTAACTGCGTGAGGTCTTTAGCTATGTGACCTTGAACCCAAGCCTCAGTTTCCCCTGCTTGTGACGTGAGAGATGTGATCTTGGACTACAGAATTCCTATGGACTAGCTGGCTGAATTTTAAGATCTCCTCACTGGGCCCCTGGAGAGCCAGCTGGGGACAACTTCCCAGGGAAAAAAGTGTCTTCCTGGAAAAAAGTGTTCCCCTTTTTTACTATCCCTAATCAAACTAAGTGGTCTTAGACACAGGACAGAACTTGCTAAGGAGAACAGTTTCCCCAAATGATTTCTTTTCTTGCAGCTCTGAGTAGGAAGCTGTACCTTCTCCATGCACTCTAGGACTATTTGCTGGGTTCACCTTCTAGAGATCTGGTTTCCCACAGCCGACCAGAAGGTGCCTTTATGCAAATAAAGTCACAGGCAGGGACCCTTTGAGGGAGACAGGCTCCTCTCCACTTCTAGAATCACCCTTGGCTTTACCGGTGTCTGCCACGGGTTTTGCACTGGGATTAGTCAGTCCACACTGGAATGGCTGTTTCTTGGTTAGCCAGGCAGGAAGGTCTGGGTCACCTCTAAACCATCAATAGCCCTGATTGCCATCAAATAGCCTGTGATATCTGGGTCTTTGGAAGCTGTTGAAGTTGGCACTGCCATGAAGTCCCAGCAGCTGCCTGGTGGCAAGGTCAGGTACAGGTAGAGCAGAAAACTAGGCAGACCAGAAGACCAAGTAGAGCAGAGAACCAGGTAAACCAGAAGACCAGGTAGACCAGAAGACCAAGTAGAGAAGAAGTCAGACCTGGACCCTGGTGAGAGAAGCTGCAGTTTCTCAGATCTAGCAGTGGGAGAAGCCCAGGCACCAGGCTGAGAACTCTATATACTCCCAAAGTAAATGTAGAAACAGTTCAAAGGGTTGTCTTGCCTTAATATTTAATCTTTCTGTTGTGTTAGCATGCATTTAACATTTTTAAACTTCCTCTCTCTCCCCCACATTCTTAATAAGATGACATATTTTTTTCCTACAAGTTTCTGAAATGTAACTTGTGAAATAACCCTGGCCCAGGACTTAAGGAACTGAGTTATATGGGTAATATTCCCATCTGGTTTGCCAGGAGTATTTCTTTGGCAAGTTCTTCCCTTTTTGCCTTCCTTGTCTTGAGAATCCAAACAAGGAAATATAGCTCAAATTTTACTTTATTCTCTATTGGCCACACTGGGGATTAAAATTGGGGCTTTGCTATGTGTTGACACTAAGCCACATCTCTGGCCTTTTTATTTTTATATTTTGAGACAGTCTCTTTGAGTTGTTCAGGCTGGCCTTGAACTTGTAACCTTCTCCTGCCTCATCCTCTTGAGGAGGTGGCATCACAGGTACCTCCTACCTAGCTCAGACAGGGTCTCTAGGGAAAGAGTTAGTTTGCTTTTCACACTGAAGCTTGCATCCTGGGCCTCTCTATCCCAGGCAAGTGCTCTGCCAGCCTGAAGGTCATGTTCTAAGCACGTTCTCTCCATTCGGGCCGACTGAGGCATGCAGAACAAGGGCCACACTTCGGAGCCTTTTGTCATTTCTAGATTTTGAGTGACCACATCAAGAATCTTGACAAAGCTAAAACCAATGTGTATGTGCATGAGCTTCAACCTGATATGTCCAGAGCACCATGCAGCATGAAGTCAGCCTCACATGTGTCTGTGAACTTCAGAACATGTTTCACGCTCACAGCATGCCTAACTTCAGACAGAACACACTTTGGTACTCTGTAGCCACAGGAGACAACTGGTTCCCATGTAGCATCCAGTCCCACCTGACCATGCAGGTGGAGTCCATGTGTGGCTGCTGGCCAGAGGATGCAAGGGACTCAGAAGCCCTGGTCCCCATCACCTTGTCATGGATTCACCTTAGAGACTGACTAGGGTGCCCCTGGCCCCAACCCTCCTCAGCTGGAGGTGAGAACATGCATCTACCTCATGAGTCTGTTGTAAGAATAAGCAAACTGCTAAGTGCAAGTTTGCTAGGGCAAGCTTGATGGTTGTGACTATCATCATAGTAATAGTGGAAGTACAATTTGAGATGCCTGATCTAGAATCTGAACTCCAAACTGCTCCCAAGTCCAAAACCTTTGGGCATCCACCAGTCACCACAAGTGGAAAGCCCACACTTAGCCTGGTGGGTTCAGTAGCATTTAAACCACAGGCTCACAGAAATGCTGTCACGTGACCTTCACGTAACATGGGTAAGGTACTAATGAAACATAAATGACCTTCAGGTTATCCACTTCATCCCAAGATATCTGGTTTTGTGTGGCAAATATACTCATGCCCAACACAAGGCTTGCACAATGACGCTGGAAGGCCAGAAGCAGTGCCATCTATTATTACTGGACTAGAAGGTGTCCCCAGGGTTGCAGGGGAAGCCCTATGATCCCAGACCTCTCAACCAGGACAGGGCTGGCTGAGATCAAAGTGTCCTCCCCTGGGGGAGCTGGAGCCTGGTTCCTGCCAGAGCTGACATGGAATTGTACCCAGCCTGAGCCTCAGCCATTGCAGGAGGTTAAGGCAAGTGTCGCATCAACTCGACACAGCATGACCAGGTGGATGGGGTTGCACGCCATCCCCACGCTTCTTGGCATATGCCAAGGAAACTTTTAGTTATCTGGAAGCCACAGGGCAGGGTCTTGGTGTTTCCTGGGAGCCTGGTGCAGGCCAAACGATGCTGTCCTGTAGGCGGTACGGAGTGTCCTAACTGTGGCTCCAGAAGTGCTGAGACTCTGAGGAGACACCCAGCAAACAGATCTGGAGAGTGTCACAGACACAGTGGCGCTTCAGACGCCTGTATCTCAAATCCATGCTCCTTCTACAGAGCCCTGACAGAGAAGCATTCAGAACTTTGGTGCTCAGACCTTCCAGGGTGAACATCCCTAACCCTATGAATCATAAAAATCTCTGAGCCCTCATGCCCCCCGGGAGGTTCGGATGTTGGAACACCGACTTCAGACCTGTAGTCTGGAAGAGACAAGACCGCAGAGAGCGGCTCTCAGATGCAGGAACATAAGCAGGGCTTGGCTCCCATGCAAGGTCACCATGTGCTGGCGGATTAAGGCCTGGTGTTAATTAGCAACACGTGGAAAAATGAATAAAAATTGAATATGAGCCCAAAGTGCACTGTGAGTGCCTAGGCTGCTGTGACCTCCGTGATGCTGTCCATTCAATCTTGCACACAGCTTGCCTTACCTGGGCTCCAGGTGTCCTGTGCTGTGAAGAGGATTGAGGAGACACCACAGTGCCACTTGGAGCACCCAGAAGAAAGGGGTAACATCCTGGGGTCCAGGAGCAGCAGAGCTGTCCTTAGAGTGACAGATGTCAAGGCGGGAAGGACAGGAATTAAGAGTTGTTGAGGTGTTCAGAGAGAGTGGGCCTTGGCTCACGGGGCTGGGGGGGGAGATCGTGATCTAGGTGACCAGCAGAGGGCGCGCAAGGGTGGGCAGGGAATGGGGTGCTGGGGAGCCCAGATGGGGGAACACCTGGGACTCAGTAAGGAAGGGGATGAAGGGGGGAGGGGAGGCCCTGGGGCACTGGACGGGGTCCTGAGTTTTTGCTCACTCTGGCCCTGTCTGGTCTATGGGTTGGGAAGCCTGTAGCCTCCTGATTCACACTTGTCCCCAGTCCCGTCTCCAGCTGGCCCCTTCTCCCTGCACTGCCTACCCCCAACGTGTTCAGGTCCCCTCAGCCAGGCCTGAGATGTCCTTACAGGTGTCCAGCATGCCCCTCACCTCAGAGGACAGAGGAAGTCACAGCCCGGGAGGGTCCCTTGTCCCCTTCCACACCAGGATATGCATTCCAGGGGTTCTGTGCTGGGGACCCAGGAGCATCCCTCAGCTCAGTAAGTTTAGCCACTGGACCTTCCTGGGAAAAGGGGAAGGACTGACCCCCACCAGCCACCCAGGGCCAAGTCAGTCCGTGTGTCCCCCTCCCAGAAGGGGGCCACTCTTCCCAGGGACTTGACATGTGGTTTGACTTCACTCCTTGGAGCAGAGACTGTCTCCTCTGTCCCTGTCCACCTCCCAGCCCACTCCATGGCCTGGGGCTGAGCTTCTGTGGCTGCCATGATGGGAGCAGCCCATCCAGAGTGGGAACAGGAGACTGACGAGGAGTGTGCACTGAAAACTTAGCACCTTCCCCCTGCGCCCTGCTGCCAGGTGGGTGGACTCTGCTCCAGGACTGGCAGTCCCCGTGTCAGCTCTCAGGAGGGCACTTCTTGGGCACGTATGCGAGGTGTTTCACTGGGGGCATCTTCAGACCTGCACAAGTCCACACACCTTCTCAGTGGAAGAGACGGCACATCTCCGTTCTGAGCCAAGGTGTCCATCTTCATCTGTCTCCAGGCAGCAAAGCACTCTAAGACTTCAGGCTCTGGGACAGCAGTCACTGTCCCCTCCACACATAGATTTCAAATCTGTTGGCTCAGTCTAAGTGACTCCAGGGGCTCAGTTGAGTGCCTGGTAGTTTGATTCAGACTCGTCCCAAGTCCCCTGTCCCCAGCCAGCCCCCTGTCCCTGTACTGAGGCTCAGCTGAGTGCCTGGTGGCAGACAGCTTGTCCTGGGACAGCTTGGCCTCCATAGTCAAGGGGACCGACCAGCAGTCTCCTCCATAGATCTACAGAATGTTATTCCTATCGGCCTTTCTCAGGACAGCCCTACTATCTTTCTCTGCTTAGTACAAAGCTACAGATGGCCATTCCAAAGGCTCGGCGACTCTTGGCCACATCATGGCCAAACTGTCTGTTTAGGAAAAGAGACCAAAGCTTGTAAAACTTCATGTGGCACAAACTCATTTGACTTCACTGTTTCTAAGAAGCCAACAACCCCTGAGTGCACAGCAACACAAAGTCCATTTGTACCCAAGGAGTGGGCCCCACTATTTACATTTGTGCTCCCTTCTCTGTGTTCCCTTGCTGGCAGAGCTGAGTAAACTGGGGAGTGGGCAGAGGAGTCTGCAGAGCCAGGGTCAAGAATCAGCGTCAAGCCGGGACACAGCTTCCAGCACCACAGGGAGTCCCTGGCTCTCACACTTGATTCTTGGAGCAAAAAAGCAAACAAATGGCTCAGCAGCAGAACTCTACTTTAAAACAAATCATGAGGTAACCAGTTTGGAAGATTCTTGCCAACCATTCACTGGGAAAGGGAGGTGGCTGATGGGTCCCAGATTACTAGTTTTTCACAGCAGTGGATTTGTTTGTGTTATAATGTTCTGTTCTGCCAGCCAGACCCAGAGAAGGCTCCCTTTCCCGAGTGGAGACCTTCGCACTCTATTTCTTGTTTCTAGAGTTTCCTTGCATACCAATAGCCATGTGTTTGATTGAAATGATGATGGATAGTAGTATGGTAGCAATCAAGCATCTGACATGCCAGGGAGTTCACAGGACAGCTACTTTGAGTTATATGAGCTGTCCCACTTATGCCAATGCTGGCAGATGGTGTGGGGTGGGAGTTGGGGGTTCATCAAACATGCACAAGGCTGGGTCTGGGGTTCAGCTCGGTGCACAGCACAGCTCAGCATGCAAGAAGCCTTGGCTTCTGTGCTTAGCAGCAAGAAAAGAAAGAACACCCATAGAAGATCACGTGGGATCCTAGCTATCTTGTACCCATGGACAGGGTTGGCACCTGCTCCCCCAGGCTGGGCCAGTTCAGACCTCGTGCCAGCTGCCATGCAAGGCATGGGCCCAGAGTGACCCCTCTGTGGCTGGAGGAGTTGTTCTAACTCAGAGGTGACAGACGAGAGGTGATGGAAATAAGGAGCTCACAGCGCAGCAGGACAGAAGTCCTGCCAATGCTGTCCCTGTTCGGTGACAGGCCAACAGTCTCTGGGCCCACCATGCAGGTCGCCATCCATAGGACTCCTGCTTCCTCCATGACCTCACTTCAGACTGTGGACATGGGCACAGCCGACAGGAAATGCTATTCAACTCTTTAGGACTTGCCCCTTCCAGGTCAGCAGAGTCCCAGAGACCATGACAGTGCATCTGCCCGCCACCTTGTGAGCAGCCTGGGTACCTGCTATCCTGCCCCACCGCCCTCTGGAGAGCCCTGGCTGAGTTTCACCTTCTGACCACGGGGGGGGGGGGGTCCCTGGTATGTCACGTGACACCATGCACCCGCTTTTCTGGCATCCTGGAGAAATCAGCTGACCTTCCCAGAGCAGTACCCGAATAATAGCCAAACCAGCCCTCGCATGCAGAAGTGTAAGCACTGTAAGCAGAAGTGTGACCCTGGGTTTCAGCAACGAAGGGCACGTTACTTGTGATTCTGGATGGATTTCCTTCTAAATGTTCCTTTAAGAAGACATCAAGGGCCTCTTGACTGGGAAGATGGCAAACTAGACCCAGGTGTCTTTCAGACGAACCCAAGACACAGCCACAGTCCAAATCAGATGGCGGAAAGGACTTGCAGTGCCTCACAAGATGCCATCACAATCTACAGCTCACACAGGAAGCCCTTGGCTTCTGGAGGCTCCCAATGTCTCCGCTTTCCAGGAGTGCCCATATGCATGTGCCAGTGAGATGTGTGTGGGGTGGGGGGGGGAGATACGGACCCTGAGGTCAACCAGCGTCTGCAGGGGTCCTTTCCAATCTACCACATGCAGTTTGTTTCACAGGTTGAAAGCTGGGTGGGGGTTCTCAGGGGGGCTGCATGGGGGACAGTGTTCTAGGCTACTTAGCTCTTTCCTTGAGGCATGCAGTGACCTTATGCTGGTGGCCTTTCATCAGCTCTGGGCTCTGTTGCCAGGGGTGACACTCCCTGAACCCCTTGGGGCAAGTCGTACCACGCAGCTCTCACAGCGTCATCTCCTTCTTCTATTTGATGTGTGTATTTGACTTGCGTTACATTAGCAGTGCTGAGGGGAGGGGCGATTTCATCTCTGTTCACCTCCTTGGAGTAGCACGTCCTGAGTTCTGAGAATAAGTCCAGCCCAGTCCTCTCCATACTGCCTCGCTGGCCACAGCTGGGTCCTAGCAGTGCCGTGTACTCAGCCAGCCCACACTGACTGCCCCCAGAGGGCCAGCCACCTGGGTCTCTTCAGACACAGCACCCCATCCTGCCTCTCCTTCTGCCCTTAGGAGCTTCTTCTCTTGGGGGGGGGCGTAACCTTCCTAATGAGGGAAATATTACTGCCACATTGATTTTCTCCCAAAGGTCCATTGTCAAAGGAATGAAACCAGCATGGGCACTTGCTGCTTCAGGTTATGTGACAGTTCCCTGTGGGCTGTGCTGGCACCTCTCCACCCTTGCCATCAGTTCAGGAGAGCAGATCTCTGTGCCAACACTAGGAGGTCATTTCGGAGCAGGCCAGGGAAGCAGATGGCAATCAGGGACGCATGGCTCATCAGCTGTTCCTCCTCTGTCTGTGAGAGAAAGCAGAGAACACAGGTGTGTGCACAAATACACATGTGCACACACATGCACTTGCAGACATGTACACTTGCACACATGCATACATGCACATCCCTAGCAATGGACTGGCCACAGGGGTATAGGCAGTCAGGATGGTGGTGACAGCAGATCTGCCAAGGGTCCTTAATTCTGGCTGCAGTGCCAGGCCCGACCTGAGGCTATGTCTGTCCCCAAGGCTGGACACCCTGAGGGCCTTCATATCCAGCCATTAGGCACCTCCTGTCCAGCAGAATGGCCAGACACAAGAAAGATAAGGCTGGCACCTGAAGCCACTAAAAGCCCTAAGCTCAGTGGCCCCTCAGAGCTCAAAGAGGCCAGCACCATGCCAGGGCAGCAGAACAGCTAAAATGCAGGTTTCTGTGACCTGTGGGTGATGGGCCCCTTGAGAGCTTGGGGAGGTGCAAGACAGGGCTCACCAAGGGAGTCTATGATGCCTCCTGGCAGTCCCCTGTATGTGGAGGTGATCGGGTCACATGGGCAGTGTACTGATGGATCATGGCTGATGGTGGTAGGAAGAGTCACTGGGCTGTGACCCTGGAGACTGTGTCCCTGTATCCAGCTTCATTCCCTGGCCTCCAGTGGCTGTGCTCTGACTCCTCCCCTCAGATGCAGAAAGGGGAGACCTTCCTGTTGCCAAGCAATCAGCTGAGGCATGGTCACAATGTCCCTCACTGACCAATGGTCCTGCCGCAGAAAACCCAGGAAGTGTGGATGAACTTTAAAGTAGAAAATAATTCTTGTAACGCTCTTCATCCATGGGAAAATTCAGCTGCCATGTGGTTTCTCTTACAGAGGAGGGTGCTAGCAGCTAGAGACCACACTCTGCAGCCCACCTATCTCATGTCTCACGTGCAATAAAGACATGGCACAGCCCTGAGCACCTAGGCCTGGGCACACAAGGCTAGGCATTGACAATGGCACTACTAGAGCCATAGATTGTTAGACAGACCCAAATGCTCTGCTTTTTACTTCCATTTACGTACTGTTCTTTAACCAGATTTCCTTATTTAGTAGTTACTATTGTTGGGTTTTTATGTTAGGAGGCAGATTTGCATCGTATGGAAATCCTTGTATATTTTATAGAAGTAATGGGTTTTCCGTGCTGAATTGACAGACATTCAATTTTTTCCATTTTTAGTTAAAAAATAAAAAACAGCTCATGGTGGAGACCTGTTTGTATAACTGTGCAGAGTAAAATTCTTTCTTAGTACTAGTGCCTGAGAGCCAGCCACAGGGATACATGCCTGTAATCCTAGTAACTTAGGAGGCTGAGTCAGGAGGATGACTTGAGCCAGGAGATCAAGGTCATCTTGGGCAACACATCAGACTTAACCTCAAATTAAAAAAAAAAAAGTGCCTGGGTCTGGGCCCCTGCTGTGCAGAGGGCAGGTATGAGTTTCGGTGTCTGGATTCCTGGCCACCATCCTGCAGGCTAGAGTGGCACAGGTGCCAGAAGCCACTCAGGAACAAGGATGTCCGGAGCCCCTGGGAACATTCAGTGCTCTTTGGACTCCAGGCTGGCCCAGGACTCAGATTATATGTCCTGACGCTTTTCAGGATTCTTGGTCGTTTGTTTCATTTACTGGACCTGTCTGTCGTGGTCTGCTCACCTTGGTGCACTGATCTCTACCACAGTCGTCCGTCTCTCCCTACCCTCCATCTCAAGCCTCTTAGGTCTCTAGGTAAAAGAGTTTTTATTACAGAGCATATTTTTAACTTTTTATGTACTAACATCTATTAATCTTGCATGTGTGCTTAGAAAGGGCTTTCACGTCCAGATCGTCATACAACCTTTTACTACATGTTTTCTCCCATTGCCTTTATGATTTTTTCACGTTAAAATATTTAGCACATCTGGAGTTCATTTGGAACGAGGTTGGAATGTAGCACTGTTTTCCCAAAAGACGGACAGGAGGGCGGCACAGCACACTGGTTGGCCGATCCGTCCTGCCGCGGCCATCGGAGGAGCTGTCCCTGCGTGTGTCACGCTGGTGGGTGCGGGAGCGCAGAGGGTGAGCCCGCGCTGCAATGCCCGGGGCCTGTGTGCTTCCCTGCGCACCTGCAGGGCTGGGTGGCAGCCCTGCGGAGCACTGTCCAGCTTTGCAACATGGAGTGCAGGGTGAAATGGGCCCAAGGTGCAGATCCCTTTGAAGGACTAGTAATCATGCCGTTACGCCAGAAAGAAGCCTTCTGTTTCCTCCTTTCTGGTACCGATGGGATTTCTTTACCTGTCCATGAGGTTTCTGTGTCTGTCTCGGCTCTGCTAGGGACCACGCCCAGGACCTCACAGGCTGCGAGGAAGCTCACCGCTGAGCACACCAGCCCCCACCTTCCTAGGCTGCTGGACCCACTCAGCACAGAGGGTAATCAACCTCATTTTATGCCAGCTTCCCCACGGGAAATTTCTTGTGTTCCACCATAAAATATTATGCTGGCTGAGTATTTCTGACAACTGCTCTCTATAACACAGGGAGAACACTGTTGGGAGCAGTTGCTGAATTTTGTTATCTGTCACTGAAGCAATTCGGGAGACCGTTACTTAGGTCTTATTTCCTTATGAAATTACTATAAATTATGTTACTATATTTAATGCTAATAAATTATTTTCATATTCTTAGAAGTAAATCTTGACTAGAGGATGACCTATTAGTCTTGGAACGTTTCCTGGATTCACTGTGGAGTCATCCTGTCCATCAGTGCAGCGCCTGTTTTCACAGTGAAAGAGCTCTCCAGATGCCTCTGTTAGCTGTGTAAAATTCAGCCTGCCTGGTACCACCCTTATGAGATCAGTTTATAGCTGTTTTAAGTTTCTGTGTGTTGGGGTCTTTAAAGTAGTGTCCTATCTAACCATCTACCATGGTCTGACTGAATCATGTCAGGGTCACTCAGGAGAGGCCTGGAGAAAGGAGGGCTGTGATTTGCATTTTCAAACTTATTCATCCTCTCTGGTCCCTTCTACCTAGACCTACCTGGGTTTACCTTCCAAATGATTCTCTGATGTTCTGCTGGGATAAGAATGCTTAACCCACCCATTTACTGGCTGCACCCTGATAACTGATGCAATCAGTCATGTTCTTGCTCCCTTATTTTATCTTGCACATCTGTCATATTTCTCACATCTTGTTTTCTCTATTTTTCCCCCAGTGGGTTAAT
>PVIC010001765.1:24340-86273 GCA_004025085.1 Thryonomys swinderianus | reverse complement strand
AGAAAGAAAGAAAGAAAGAAAGAAAGAAAGAAAGAAAGAAAGAAAGAAAGAAAGAAAGAAAGAAAGAAAGAAAGAAAGAAAGAAAGAAAGAAAGAAAGAAAGAAAGAAAGAAAGAAAGAAGAAAGAAAAAGGAAAGAGAGAGAGAGAAAGAGAGAATGAGAAACATCAGCTAGCCCTTTAGCAGAATTAAATCTGCCCACAACATTTGAACTTGCAGCCTTCAAAACTGTGAGAAAATAAATTTCTGTTCTTTACAAACTGTGCACATCTGAGCTATTTTCCTTGTCATTTTGTTTCTGAGCCACAGCTTCACTATGCTGCCCAGGGTGGTCTCACACAGCTAAGCATAAGTGACGCCTTCACTCCAGTGTCTTGATACCTGGAACTAAAGGCGCCATCGCTGCACTCAGCGGCCCAGGCATTTTGTTTGAGCAGCATCCACGCGCTAAGGCAGCAGCCTGCACAGGAGGAAGAGAGCTGGTCCACAGACCTACTCCGTGGAAAAACTGGCCCCAGTTTTCATTACCTCACCATAGTGGTGTATTTCTTCCCCATTAGCATTTTTTTTTTTTTTTTTTTTTTTTTGGAGACAGGGTCTCGCTTTGTAGTTCAGGCTGGCCCTGAGCTCACTATGGTGCCCAGGCAAGCCGCCGTGGAACTCAGCAATCCTCCTATCTCGGCCTCCCGAGTGCTGGGATTACAGGCGTGACCCACCACGCCCAGCATTGTGGTATGCGGTGTTGATTGTTGGTGGGTGTGTCTCCACACCCAGCATTATATGTGGTTACCGGGGATCGAACTCAGGACCTTGCACTTGCGAGGCAGGCGCCGGAACCACTGAGCTAACCCTCCGACCTCCCATTAGCATTTTGAACCCATACTCCAAAAATCTAGAGCTTATTCTTAAAGACAGTAAAGCTTAAATCTCACTTCTACAGAGGATTACTAATTCAGCAATATTCATTTTCCTACAATTCAATAAATCAAAAGTATCTGTGTGCGTGGATGTAGTTCAGTATAGAATCCTTGCCTAGTATGTAGAAAGCCCTGGGTTTGGTCCAAGGCAGAAGAGGGAGAGATGAAAGAGGGGGGGAGGAGGAGAAGGAGCAGGAGGAGGAAGAGGAGGAGGAAGAGGAGGAGGAAGGAGAAGGAGGAATAAATGAGAGACAGAGAGAAGGGAGGAGGGAAGGGAAAGAGGGACGACACGGACCATCTAATTATTCTTTCCTCTCCTTGCACTAACTTCCTTTATTCACCAGTCTTTCTCATTCTTACACATTTATATCATTCCTGGTTAAATCCTCTTAGCCCCTGATTTTCGTCCTCTTTTGTTGACACTATCAGAAATGATGAACCAAAGGGCACAGTTTCCAGAGTCAGCAATCTATATCAGACTTTTTTCTCTCATATTGCAAATAATAAGAAATGTGTTGCAATTCACCAAGAGAAATAAAAAGCGTAACTGAGAACAAGAAATAAAAAGAAATACGAATTTATAACCTCTGTGGAACAACCAAGGTCCCACTGACAAACATTTTTTTTTTTCATGCAGAAAATTGTGCTCGCTGTACCTGACACTGTGCAAGTATGTTTACGGCAATTTAATATCCACGCAAGCTGGAGAAGAGATTTAATAATTTTTCAAATGAAATGAATTGACAGCCAGGGTTAGAAACTGCAGACGTTGCAGAATCAATAAGAGCTGCTGGCATCACAAAGTAGTACTTTTGCCCAGAAAACACCTCGTAAAGGTCAAATTTACAAACCACCAGGTAGCAGTATCACTTTCACATCTTTCTAGGGCTATTAAAATTCCATTAAAGAACCTTCCAAAACTAACTTGCAGCCTTTAAAGTTTACCATAACCGTCCCAGAGACGGACAGCCTCAGTTCAAACTCTGAAAGTAAACCCGTGCTCCATTTTGTCCTGTCACTAAAACTCATTGGCAGAATTCTATTAGGAAAAAAGAAAAATATCACAATGCATATATACTTATTATTAACCATAAATAAAAATCTAAATGGATATATCCCTTGAGTAAAGTAAAAAAACAACTATTAACTATCAGGAAATCATTTCCCACAATGAATAATTTCTCTGTTGCGTGCCTAGGAAAGCCACAAGCAATAATTATCTATGTGACACAATTAAGTCTGTCTTACAAGATCCAGTATATAATTGTGCAGGAAAAGCAGCTGAAATCAAGCAGTAGCTGCTGCCTACTTCACAAGCAGCTTTTCTGTACTATCTTTTCAGTATCAGTTCCAAATCAGGGGGATTTCACCAGCATACCTGTTTTCTTTTTTCCAGTAATGGGCATGGAACCCAGGGGCTCTGCACTGACCTACATACTCAGCTGTCTTCTATTTATTTTAAGACAGGGCTTCATTAAATCATTACATTGTGCATGCTAGGCCTGAACTTAGAGTCAGTCCTCCTATCTCAGCTTCCCAGAATGGGATTATAAGTATGAGCCTCATGCAATCACAACCACACTCAACTTCCGGGCACAGTCATCTCTACATTAGCCACTCAGTCAACACTAACTGATTATCTACCACACACACACACACACACCCCCACCACCACCACCACCACCACCACCACCACCACCACTCCAGCCTCCTCCTGATTTAAGTTTCTGATGCTCCACCACACAGAAGGAAAGAGCAGGGAACAGATTCCCAAGGAGAAAGTGTTCCTAGGGATTAAAAACCCTCACTAAGTAGTACAGTTTTCCACCAGAGTGCCTAAGACTTTATTATTTGCTTACTTTATGTCAAAAGCAGATGGATTTGTGCTCAATCAAAATAAAATATAAATACCTGGTGACTTTGAGAGTCAACACAAAACTCTGTTAGTCCATCCACACCAAAGGCCAGGCTGAAAGAATTATGTTTATAGTGGAAAATGGGCAGGCTACCTGTTGAGAAATCTCTGAAATACCATTTCCTGAATATACTAAAAATTTAAAAATTCATCCCCACAGATGTATATTTATTAATTATATTCACATTTTATGTAAAAATATATGAATATATGAGAAAAAAGGGATGAGAAAACACACAGATACAGCAAATCCTAGTATCTCCTTCCTGCACCCAGATGTCTCACCCCACAGGATGATCACGGTGAGCAAAACCATGAGCTATTATTAGTGTCTTTGGCAGGATCACTTGATGGGACCCAGTGGTTACAGAGTGGGCCAGATCATCAGTGAGTCAGTATGACCTTGACTGTACTATCTTTGAGGTTCCAAAAAAAACCCTTTCAAAGTATGTTTTTCAAGGCCTATCCGCACATTTTAACAAGGAATGCCAAAATATTCAACTTGCAGAAAAACGGAATGTGAGTATTAAATGGGTGTGGTTGAGACCTACTTATATGCCTTATATGCCTTGGTACTCCTTATATAGGTTTCTAATGCTGTCATAGTTTATATTTAGACATTCCTCCAAAGCCTCGTGTGCTCATAGGTGGGCTTTTGAGAGGTGGCTGGATCATGGATGTGTGATGCTAGATTACAGTGTGTGATACTGGGATTAAGAGTGTGATCATTAAATTGGTTTGACCCAGATCTGGGTGTGTATAATGGAAGTCTTACCTTGGTGTGGGTGGCACCACCCAAAGACCTCTTGCCTGGAGGGAATATAAAAATGACTCAAGGAAGGGAGGCTGCCGCTTGCTGCTGCTGCCTTATACCTATTCTGCCATGCACTATTTTTCCTCTAAGAGGCTCTCCTGCCATGTTGCCCTGTCTTGGAGCCAGCTGACTATGGACTGAAACCTCTACAAACCGTTAACCAAAATGAATCTTTTAATTTGTGGGTGTCAAGTATTTTGTCTTATCAACAGGAACGGAGAGCAACTAAGACAAATGCCAAGCTAGGATCCCTGCCTCCTTAAAGATAATAAGCTTTCAGGAAGTTTAGAGGTACAACTATTGCTTGATTTTGAAAAGCACATAGGAGATTATGATCAACTTTCCCATGTTCCAACTTCTCATCAAATCTCAAATCTTCTATTCTCATCTGTTTACCCAGGAATTCATTATACTATATACATTTTTAATACTTAGCTGTACTTTTGTTAGTTGTTTGTAGAGTCTAACAGAGTACAAAGATACGTGAAAATGGGGATGTAGCTAAGTGATAGAACATGACTTTATTACATGTGAGGCCTGGGGTGTAGTCCCAGTGCCAGTAACCAAGTAAATTAAGCTCACCACTCATAGAGATGCTTGTACATGGTTTTATAAGGATGGATACAAAAGTATTTCCAGAAGCTCCAAATGTGTCACACTCTGAACTATGACAACTTGGAGAAATATGAGCAAACCTCATTCTGTAATACAGCCTCGCATCACATCCTTGGTTCCCCAAATGAGAATAAGCTGTTTGTTCATTTATCTCCACACCTGTCCCACCATTCTCCCCATCTCAGTATTAAAAGTAACCAAAGGCTGACTGCAAGGACGTATTATTATTATTGCAGCTTTTCTGAAGTATGTGCCTACTAGCAGAAAGAATTGCTTTTAGTAAATGCTCTAGAAATATCTTTTGCATGAGTGGGAAAATACACTTCATAATCCCAACACTGACTTTAGTTAAAAGGCCACTACTGAGTCTCTTCCATAATTATTATGAAACACTCAGGACTCAGAACACAAGTTAGTTGCATTTTAACCACTAAGCAAGATTTAACTGCAGTAGCTAACAAGAGCTCCATGTGGAGAATACGTCTGAAGAGAAAACCAGTTTGATTAGTAAAGATCAAGCCAAGTCAGGGAAGGTGGAGGTATAACAGGAGTCTGGTAAATGTGGAGATGCTGCCCTGGAAATAAAGGGCAATTTCAAAATCTGCAAGTGCTTATTTAAGTTAACAAGATCAATGACACTTATTATACCAACACTTTAATTTTCATCCGTCGACCTTGCTATCTTCTATCCTTGCACACTAGGGGGAGTGTCTTGAAGACAAGGACCACATTTTTTCTACTTTTTAAAATACCTACACAAAGCACAGTGAATCTTCAGTAAATATTCCTGTAAATGTCTTGGTAAATGAGTCTCTGGAATACCTTGGGTGATAAATGAGAAAACCTGAGCCTGTTTACTTACATAAACTGTAGATTTTGATGCTCTGGGAGCAGTGTCAGTGAACTGGCGACATTCTTCTCGCCCCTGCAGCTTTTCCTAAGTTGGCCATTTAACACAGATCCACCAGGATTCTTCCTCAGGATCTCTCACATCACAGAGGAAAGGAGGTCAGCTCATTATTCAGCCTTAATCGGAAAATCATCTGGACTCATGGTTCACATTCACAGCTAACACTTGGTTACACATTAGAATCATTTACATTTTGGAAAACGCAGGGCCTTCTACAAAAATTGCGATGCAACTGTTAGGGACTACTGTGCGCCAGCTGACTCAAAGGAACAATCACACTGAGAACACTGATTTATTCTAGGGCCACGCTAGCTCCTAAAGATGATATCCTCTCAATGATTTACAACATGGATTAGCACATTAAGCAACAGAAAGTTCTGTCATAAAGAATCCTGTCTGATTTAAGTTAGCTTTCGCCCAAGTTGACTATGGAAATCATTCATCACTAACTCCAACCATAAACGGAGTTTTACTGGGACACAGCCATGTTCATTCATTTACATATTGTCTTTGGCTCCTTTCATACTCCAAAGGCAGAAAGAAATAGATGCAATGGACAGCTCCGAGCCCACAACTCAAGGCCTAAAATATTTACACTGGCTCTTTAAGAAAATATCTACTACCATGGCTGAGAAACACTAATCTGTAGCAAAAGATCATGACTGGATCCTAAAGGTTTAGAGGAAAAGCCTAACTAAACAAGGTCTCGGCTCTATTTCAGCCAGCGCAGCTGGGTCTCTACTTTATAAAATTCAGTGAAGTCAGAATTTTCACTGTTGCTAAGAGTGACCAACAGAGACGAACTGGACATGAAAAGAGGCAGAAGCCAAGAGACGAGGGTGTTTTTGCACAGAGACCCTGACTTGCATTCCTGGAATCCAGGGATGCCCTCATTCCCCGAAGTGAGCTTTCCTGAAGCTCCCGTGAAGTGAATACCTGATCAAGTTACTCAGGCACCATGAGTCAAGTTGTGTGATGTGTATTTGCCTGGCTCTCCCATACAATTTCTCTTAAAAACATACCTTAATATTAGATGTCTGGATTTTGTAGTAACCGATAGAAGAAAAATCCATGTAAAGACTACGCCTTGAGTTTCTATTCATTATCAGTTAAAAGCATTTCTATTATATTTTTATCTCTCCAGAAAAGATGTATGAGAATAATTCTTCTCAGTGTTTATAGACTAGAAACATGTAGATTTTGCATGATAAACTACGGTACCTCCTTTCACATGCTTATATCAAAATATGTGAATCACACTATTTCCCTCTTCTTCTATATTCTATACCAGGACTCACCAGTTGTTAAAATTATTTTCCCTCTTTCAAAGCACAGTACAGAATTTTATACGCTTTTATTTTCACAGTCTATTACACACAGTCATTTAATACAAGCTGCCTAAAATCCCTTTTGGAAGTTGACAGTGTATAACATTATTATTAATCCAAAAAAAGAAGTGCATTATTTTATTTGAACATACACAAATATAAGATAAAGGAATTAAAAGACACTGTAACTGCCATATAAGTAAAGAGCGCGTGAGCATTGGCCCCTTTTCGATCTTGCATCAAAATTATTATACACTAATCATGACCAAAGCGAACAGTCAAATGCGAGCTTGATGCAAACTGTACAACTAAGCAATCTGCAGCTTATCTAACAGAAAATCAAATATCGCTCAGATCTTTCCCTATCCAAAAGGGTAGGAAGCAATTACCTCCCACTTAGGTTTTATAATTAATCTTATAATCAGCAGACAGTATTCTCCGCAAGTCTTGACATACAGCAGAATGCGCATTTCTAAAAATTCCAGCATTAAGATTGCAATCATTAGACATCAAGAAATTTTCTACCTAATGTACAAAAGGAAAAGGGAAAGGGGGGTAGGGGAAAGCAAAGAAGAAAAATTTGATGATAAAGGAAACAAAGCTTATGTATATGGGGATGTGAGGTTGTAGGGAGGCAGGAGGTTGGGAAAAATGGTAATTGAGATGTGTCACATACAAGTACAAATTTTCAGTGTTGAACATGATCATACTGTATGTATCAAATGTAGCAATAAAATCAATTTTAAAACATTTTTAAGTAAAAAAAAAGAAAGAAATTGTCTTCCTGTTCTGAATATTTCTTCATTTATTCCACCTTTGCATAACTGGTATTCCCAGTTAGCTTAGAGGGGCTTTTCAGATTTATGAGAGGAAAAAAAGTAGCAACACACAAATGAGATCTAGAAAAGCATACAATAGCTATAAAAGCAGCTCATCCATCATCTCCACATTTTGATTCCAGAGACAGCAGTGAAAGGTGTTGTTTCCACACCACTCACCCAGCACACTTAAAAAGGGTCACTCCATCACTTATACAACTGAAACTGATTGATTAGCTGCTAGAGAAAAATCAATACGAATATCCTAGAAAACACTAGCTTGTAAATTCATTCTGGCCCCAACAAAGTCCTGGTCACTGTTTGACATGTTTTTCTAGATATCGAAAACGCAACCACGTCAAATCCAGCAACCTCAGCCCTGAGAACAATGTTAATCCTAAGAATTTTTACAAGCCTGAATCAGCAGGGGGAAGTAAAGAGGAAGGTCTCCTGACTGTCTGTGAGAACCAGATGACAACCCAGAATTTACTTGGTAAACTCTAAGTGTGAAGATCTGTTGAAAAAATGAGTATCATGCTGAGAAGGTAAAAATAGTCCATGAAAACATCAAGGGGACTAGGTCGAATAAGAGAAAAAGAAAAGGCTAGGAAACCAATTAAATACGTGTGTTATATACAATAGAAACCAAAGTTTCTGTTTAAAAACCTGAGTATTTTTTATTTTAATGTTATCCATTCAAAAGTTAATAAGCTCCTTTTTATCTCTTTTTTTTCCACCCTGTTTTTAGTACTTTCAGAAGCCATTTTCTATCAAGTATTATTTCCTGGTTATTTCACCTCTTCTGAATGCCTGTTGCTTTTGATTTAGTCTGTGGTCTCTTTGTTCATTACACTCAGAAGAATATAAATATGAAATGTTTCATAGCATTTAAGGAAAAAAATCGCGATCATATCGTACAGGACGGGATACAAGGGTTTTAATCTACCTATTTTTCCCTTTCTTAGACAAGATCTGGCTACACATTCCAGGCTGGGCACAAACTTGCAATGTTCTTGCGTTAGCCATTCATGTGCTAGGATTACAGGCAAGCATCATTATAACCACCTTTAATTTGTATTTCTGACACACAGTAACCATGAAATAAATTAATGTAAAGGGAGAAAATTCTTTTTCCCCCTCATTGCTGGGGACTGAACCTAGAGCCCCACAAATTCCTTCACGTTCCTGACCACAGAGCTCTATTTCCCGCCCTTTATAAATGTTTATTTTGAAACAAGAACTCAGCAAGTTGCCCTGGTTGTCTCCAGTCTGCTATCCTCCTGCCTCAGCCTCCCAGACAGAGGTTTTGCAGCATACCAGGCTGAAAATGATATTTTAAAGACAGGAAATTTTACTTCTGCTGACAGCACTTACATTTATACTTTAAACTAGTACTAAAATTTGTCGCCAGCATATTTAGACTTTTCATCTTACAAAAACTTAAGGCAGTCATGTTACTCACTGAAAGACAACAATCTCATCATGATAGAATGCATAGTTTAACAGATTTTACATCAAAGTATACTCCTGACCTCTGAACTGTTCAAGAATGAAATATGCAGAAGTCATAGAGATAAAAAGTGGGTAATTCTATTATATTTACTTTTATAGTTATTCTGCATTTTTTATGCTCAAACTTAATAATTCTATAAAAACATTAAAATCCCAATTTCATGTAGAAAAAAAGATAATGTTATTTAATGTCTTTAAAATGTGAGCTTATAGATTATTATTTCCTAGATGGAAATTATAAGGTCATCATTACGAATCTGTACTCTCCAAATTTAGAAAATGAAAGATAACTATCCTATTAAATGGTTTATCTACAGAGAAATTTTATGTAAAACCAGTTATTTGATGGTAGCCATTAATGTCTGATATGTCATCTCAATATTCTCACCTAAATTAGATTTGTCCTCCTAGATTCATTTTAAATTTCTTTAGTTTAAGCAACATGTCTTCCTCATCTTACTGACACAGCAACTGTTTCACAATCCATCATAATTCTTAAAACAAAAAACATCAAAGTGATGAGTACTTGTTCAGATGACGTAACTGTTAAGGGACCAGTGCTTCAAATCCAAATTCTTCTGATGGAAAAAGTACCTGATAATTAATAATTTGCAATATTTTCTCGCACCCCAGAAAGTTGTGACCTCAAAAACACACATTAATCAAATAAGCTCACAAATCTAAAAACTGGCATTTGGTTTCAAGTCTATGACACAGATAACAAGAAACAACAATATATTACCGATAGGCTGCAGTTAGTAACAACAACAGAAACATGCATATCAAAGATGATAATGACAATAATCTTCTCATACTTTCTCTCTTTTTTTCTTTTTTTGTTTTTGAGACAGGGTCTCACTTTGTAGTTCAGGCTGGCCCAGAGCTCACTATGTAGCCCAGGCTAGCCTCAAACTCAGCAATTTTCCTGCATCTGCCTCCCGAGTGCTGGGATTACAGGCATGAGCCACTATGCCCAGAACTGTGGTATGTGGTACTGATTGTTGGTGGGTGTGAGTCACCATGCGCAGTATTGTTGTATGTAGTTACCGGGGATCAAACCAAGGACCTTGTGCTTGCTAGGCAGGCGCTAGAACCACTGAGGTAAATCCCTAGCCCACTTTCTCTATTTTTAGTCACTAAATTACTGTTCACTTCTGCTGTGTTCTTTGAATCACTCTCCTTAACTAACCCAACTGGGTTAGACATGAAAATATTAACTTGTCACTAAAATTCCATGAAAGAAACACAATCTACCTCTACTGCCCAGACTGCATTTCTAAAGATAAATCAGAGCTAAAGTGGATCTTTGGAAAAATTCTCGAATTGGTATGTAAAGACCGTTCCTGTCCTTTTTCCTTCCACCTCAAGTCACACATTATACACATTAACTATGTCAAGCTGTGAGGCAGTCATAGAAGTATTAGCATAAATTACAGGTGAGGATGGACAGGATGAAAAGAAGAGAACACTTCTTATGTTTTTCAAGTCAACTTTCAAGTAAAATAAAATAGAAAAATGTTAAAGTTACATGTAGTCATGTTTAGAAACATATGATATTGAAAAGTACTAATCATATACCTTCTAACTTATGGCACTTGGTATCTAGATCACCTATGTTTAATATCATCAGTATCATCTGATAAATATATAGGGAAAAAAAGGAAGAAAGCCAACAAAATCCAGGTGTTGCTTTGATGACTCTCAGAAGGAGAAAAATCTGTAATCCCAGCAACTTTTCAATTCTGGCAGTGTCTCAAAATGTTAAAGGGGCTAGAGATATTCAGCGACATAGCACTTGCCTAGTACGTGTGTGGTTCTGGTTTCAATCCCAGAAACGGAAGAAAGAAGGCCACCTGGCAAAGATACCAGACACACTCATCAGGTTTCTCTCCCAATTTTTGCCCCTTCTTTAAAAACTCGGAAAATAATCATACTGCAGAAAAGACAACTACTCAGACTGGATAATGACCTGGTTAGAAAAACAGAATATTATCAGGAAACAATTTCCTTTGCTTCTTTTTCAATACCAGCTGAATATGAACTGAGAAAAGGACTAAGACTATCAAAGTAGGAGGAAAAATTGTTCAGAAGTGACACACACACACGCACACACAAAAACAAAGGTATGTTTCTCTGTAGTAAAAGTAATGTTCCAAATTCACATTGATAAAAGCTTTACAGATAGACTACATAAAAGAAAGGTGTTTCGGATTCATATCTCCTGAGCCTCTGGGTGTGAGGTACTGCAAACAACACTCAAAGTTACTTACTAAGAGAAAAAGTACATTGCCAGCACCTATTAACCCACAAGATTGTGACATATGGATTATCTGATGTTGTGCATAAAGGCATACCATTGTTATATACACATATTATAAACAAAGACAAAGAGGAAGTTCATGGTTTAAGCAGTTATGTGTCAACACAACATGACTCAGGCTAGAGATAAGTCTTACTATAAGCTGAGAGATACCAGAGACAATCACTTTCCAGCAAGTGGTGAGTCAGAAGTAGCTGGTCACCCACACCAGGCACTCTTGTCATGAAGACTCTTCCTCAGGGCACCCTTTCCTGGCCCAGCAGTTTGGCTGAGAAGGAGGCATGGCCTCCTACACTGGCAGATACAAAACCTCCCTTTTCCTTCAGAAACTCCAGGAAACACCTATCGTTTCTGTTTTCATTTTTTAAACGTCTTGTTTTCTACATAGTAAAAAAAAAAAAAAAATGCCCCATGAAGGAGAAAAATGTGAGTATTTTAACTGAGTCTACAAAAATTTTAATGAAGTTCAGAGGCTCATGGATTCTTTATTTTTTTCCAAGTAGTTGAGAGATAGATGATAGAGTATGCAATGTACTTTCTTACAGTGATAATAAAATAGGAAAACACTAAAAGAAGGTTACTGTAACTATAAACTGAGCAGTTGTATTTGGTAACATGTTCTGTTATCTGAAATATTTGCAAACTTCAAAAAAACTGAAGAAGCCAGTATCTAAAGTGAACTGTTATTGAGCAAACTGGAAGGATTTATTGAGAAGACTAACTTCAGATGATTGTAACATTCTTACCTTGAAAAGATTGTTTGGCTCTGTCCACTAGTTCCTCAATGGGATAACTGGCCAAATTTCCTCTGGCATGTTTAGTTTTGCAGTAGACACATGCATTGAGACACCTGTTCAAAGGATGGTGATAAATTAAGGCTCGAAATTTTAAACTTAAGTTATACATAACATGGACATAGCAAAATCTACTTAATGTGAATGAGAGATACAAAAATCCAATTATCTGCATGTCTCATAATTATTTCCATCAGGGAAGACAACTCGCAGTTCTTGAATTTCAATTACTCAAGACTGTGTCTACAAATCATAGTATTATCTTAAAATATGCATAATCATGAGGAACAAAGTTACAAACACTTACAATGACTAATCAAAAGAAATACAAGACACTGTGCAAGCTACTGGCAATTTCTTCAGTCATCAAACTTCAGAAATCTTAATACTGTTTATATATACCTTTTTATTACAAATGACAAAGCATACTCATTTAACTTTCAAAAAGGATACAAGAATAACTATACAACATAAAGCATTAAAATTTTTCATATATTTTTCACTTTGAAATTAGAATTAAAATGTGCTTACTCAATATTCTTCGGTATTAGACTTCTTTCTAGTAGTTTTTAGACATGATAGAAATTCTTTTTCATACATAAATGCTGATTTTAGTCTTAGAATTTTAAAATATAATGTAAATTTCTTATTATAAAATAAAGAATTACAACATTAAAAAAAAAAGTCTGAACACTGTCTAGTGGCCCACAGCAGAATTCCAGTGTGCCAGGAGGCTGCGGTTTAAGGATTGCAAGTCTGAGCATAGCCTGGGCAACACCGTGACTTAGCAAGCTCAAGGTCCTGAGTTTGGTCCCTATTAATCACAAACAACAATACGGTGGTGATTCACCCCCCAGCAGTCAGTACCACATACCACAATGCCGGAGGTGGCGGCTCACGCGTGTAATCCCAGCACTCGGGAGGCAGAGGCAGGAGGATGGCTGAGTTCCAGGCTTGCCTGGGCTACACAGTGAGCTCAGGGCCAGCCTGAACTACAAAGCGAGACCTTGTCTCAAAAACAAACAAACAAACAAACAAACAAAAAGCCAAACATGACCAATATGAAATGTAACTGATTGATGTAGGATGATAAAATGTGTAGACTGCATCATAATCAGCAAATAGGCCATGCTCAATTTCAGCAAATCTTTGGATGGGATTTTTATGTACAGCAGTAGACAGGCTAAAACGTGTTTTATTGTTTAACCAATCAACAAATCTTAAAGTTGTACTACCTTCCTCCCAAGCAATGTGTATTTGTAACAAGCTGTAGCCTCTGTCTTGAGCACAAGGCTCTGCTCTCCCGAGGCCTGCTTCCTTATGGCAAGTCCACCCTTCCATCAGAAGGGAAAGGGGACCTCCTCCTACTGACCGCTCCTGTGGAGGATAGCTCTCTCCTGTTCAGCCTGAGAACCAGGTACAGACACTTTGTGGACCTCACCAGCATCTCATCCAGCCTTCCCAAGTTACTAATCTCCATGTTACAGATGAGAATGGACCTCAAAACCTCAGATATGTAGCTTGCTCAGTCAGGTCACAGCTGAGATTCAAAGCCAGGCCTGTGTGATTTCAAACTCCAGTAAGTCTCCACATCAATCCGCCCAGAGTAAATGTCAAACATCCTTGGTCCAGAGGTGTGCTACAATGGGAGAGCGCATGTGCAAGGCCCCGGGTTGGATCCTCAGCACTCCTTAAAAAAATAAACATTGGGCCGGAGATTTAGCTCAGTGGTTCCAGTGCCTGCCTCGCAAGCGCAAGGCCCTGAATTTGATCCCAGTAACCACATACAATGCTGGGCATGGTGACTCACGCCCACCAGCCATCAATACCACAGTGCCAGGCATGGTGGCTCACGCCTGTAATCCCAGCACTCTGGAGGCAGAGACAGGAGGATTGCTGGGTTCCAAGCTTGCCTGGGCTACATAGTGAGCTCGGGGTCAGCCTAAACTACAAAGCGAGACCCTGTCTCAAAAAAAAAACAAAAAAACAAGCAAACAAACAAACAAAAAAATTCTAGCCACATACAAATGAAAATAATAAAGGTAATCATCCAACATCACATAACATGATACAGCCTACGTATTCAATATGGTGGCCAGTGCTTCTCTGCTTATTCACCAGTGTACGTAGCTATCTGTTTGGTCTTTATGAATCTGAAGACAGGCTTCTTGTCTCTGCATTGGCCCAAACTTGTCACTTTCATCCGTGTTGCTGTCATCTAATTTGTTTTTCCTTCTCCTGCTGCATCTGTGACAAAATGTGTCACCTCATTTGATCTGTCATGTTGTTTTAAATCTAACAGCTCGGGTTCTCAGAGGTGCGTACTGGGGACACTGGAAACCCAGTGTTCTTTGTTCCCTTTTTCTCAAGTGTTTCCAGGCTCTGTCCACTTCCGACGGCAGGCTCTGCCATGCCCTGGCATCCTAGGACTGGCATTCACTCAGCTAGCCTCAACACCCACAAGGCAACCTCCCTTCTCTACCTCCTAAGGCTCAGTCAGGGCTTCTTTGTCCTTTTAATAACAGACAGCAACTGAAATGATGTGGGAATTCTAACAGAAGCTACTACTACTTCTGACTTGCACTGTTTCTCAAAGCAATGGTCTGACAGGATACCAGCTGGAGAAAGGGTCAGGAAAAGAAAACAGTAGAAGGCAGGAAAATACTTATTTTAAGCATTTATAATATAAATGAATTCACACATACATACCACTGAGAAGAATATCTGCAGCTAAGTGATCAGTAGGTATTGTTTAATGTCACCGTCTTTAAGTAATTTTGTAAAGAAATAATTACATATTATCCTGTTCCAGGTGTAGCCCACTTTGTTTAGTAGATGTGTTGCTCATAGCTTGTCTTAAAAGCCAACTGTGAAAACCAATCGTATTTTCCTACTGTCTCATTTAATAAAGGTGGAAAGTTTATTCCCCACAGAAAAAAATCACTCATGAAAATGTATTAAAAGTTTAAATAAAACAAGTTGATATGCTATAACATTTCTAATACTCAAAATAAGCCCAGAAGTATAAATATCACATTAAGAATTCAAAATATTCTTCAGTAAATGATTCCTCTGGGTTTAATTAAAGTAGCTGTGATATTTTTGGAGTCTAAACTCTTTATTATATAAAATGGGTTCATTCTTATCCCCAGCTATCAAAATAATGGTTCTTATTAATTTTTTAGTACTTAACATTTTGTATTTAAATAAACATTTCTATAGTGCACATTTCTTTAAGAATGCCATATTACTGGCATAAACTTTTCTAGGCCTCACATTTTAAAAGGAAAGATATTTTGTTACCATATACAGGAAAACATGCAGTGTCAAATCAGAAAATAATTAGCTTTTTGATGCGTAAAAGCAATTTTTTTCCCAATCATTAGGAATTGTGTTGACCAATCACTTCAATATGTCAAGCTTAAAGTAAAGGAATTCATAATAGAGACCTTTAATAGGCAGTTTCAATTTATTTGTAAACAAACAATTGTCTAAGAGTAAACAAATTGAACCAATTTCTTTAACCCTCAGAAAACAAAAGAGCTTTGAAGCCAAAACCAGCATAAAACGGCTGTGGAACTGCGAGGAAGACACAGAATCTTGCACAGAGTTGGGCGGTGGTGACCAGGGACAATACCACCAGGACACCTTAATAATCTGTCATACAAAAACCTGCCCAGAAATGACAAAGAGCTTCCACAGCAGAGAGCACAGAAAGTAATTCAGTCATAGAAGCTTCAGATCTGAAAAGGCATCTGTAATAGAATATTCTTTTTTTTTTTTTTTTTGAGACAGGGTCTTGCTTTGTAGTTCAGGCTGGCCCTGAGCTCACTAGGTAGCCCAGGCAAGCCTTGAACTCATCAATCCACCTGTCTCTGCCTCCCGAGTGCTGGGATTACAGGCATGAGCCACCATGCCCAGCACTGTGGTATGTGGTATTGATGGCTGGTGGGCATGAGTCTCCATGCCCAGCATTGTATGCGGTTACCGGGGCCGAACTCAGGACCTTGCGATTGTGAGGCAGGTGCTGGAACCACTGAGCTAACCCTCTGGCCCTGTAATAGAATATTCTAAATTGCACACACTAAATAACAGATTTTCATATTATAATATTCCAAGGGGTTTTAAACACCTAACAGATCAGTTTACTACTTGACCTCCAAAACAAATTAAAACCAGGTTTTAACATACTGTTTTCTTAAAAATGAGCATCTTCCAAAATCACAAATTCTGGAATAATTTACTATTAAATACTAATTATACTATTAAAATACTATTATACTGTTAAAAAGGCATTCATTCTGTTTCTTTTTAAAGGAAAAGATTAAAAAGCCTAACAAAACTCAACCTTTTATCTATTATTCTAGTCAAAGATAAGTTTGAATATTCAAAAATCACTTAGACTTGAGCACTAGAACTTTGAACCAGCATATTCCATTTCACTCACATAACTCAGTTCTTTACTTTTAATCAATTGATAGAGTGTAAGATCTTTCTCAAAGCTCCCGATGTCACAGTAAGCCTTCATTAGCAGCTAAATCCAGAAAACCCAACTGTGATCTGTTCACATTCCGCCATACTGAAGAATCATCAAGCAAACGGAAGACCAAAACCACAGAGACAGAAGTCATAAAGCTGGGAATGGGAAACTGAAATGTGAAGACAACTCTAAGGCCAAGATCCCTATATAAGATGATCTTTAATCAAAAGTGCACCACAAAGACGTCTTAGCAAGAGAACTCCATCAAAGTTCTCCAGTTTTCAATATTAACTGTCTTCATAGTTTTCTACAACCTGGGACATCACAGAGCAGCACCCTGGAAATACACAGACATAAAACCAGATAGCAGATAAGGGGCCAGCTTTTTCTTTTGACCATGAAGACACTGTTTTTCATTTAAACTAAAAAAAATTCATTTAAACTGAAAAAAAAATTCAATGTGTGGTGTCTACTTGTACTATATCATAACTTTTATTTTAAAAAGCCTTGTAAGTGCCAGGCATGGTGGCTCACGCCTGTAATCCCAGCACTCGGGAGGCAGAGGCAGGAGGATTGCTGAGTTCGAGGCTTGCCTGGGCTACATAGTGAGCTCAGAGCTAGCCTGAACTACAAAGCGAGACCTTGTCTCAAAAAAAAAAAAAGCCTTGTACTATATCATAACTATATAGTAACCTTGTACTATATCACAACTTTATTTTAGAAAGCAGCTTATAAGGAAAACAAAGCTTATGTATATAGGGGGTTGGGGGTTGTAGCATGGGTTGGAGGAATGGGAAAAAATGAAACTTAAATTGTGTCATTGACTGGTACAAATTCTCAATACTGTGCGATCCTGATGTGTATACATAATGTACCAATAAAGATTCGATATTTTTTAAGAAGCAGCTTATGATGAGAGTAGGAGCAATGTCACAGTAAAGGCTCATGTCATTAATATCAGTACAAAAACCTATCAACATCTACCGAGCCTATGGCTGTGGAAGATTCTTTAACATTTCCCTATGTTTTCCTTGCACTTCTATTAAGATCTTGACAATATAAAATGTACAAAAAACATTATCAACAAAATGGCTGCTTTGAATAGCCTGCATTATCTAATATAGCAACTGATGGAGATGTAGAGCAAATACCATTAATAAGTGGCAGTGATAACTCCAGTTGTATTTTCAGTGTGTTCCATCTATTTATAGTGCTTCACTCTCTGGGAAACAAAGTCCCTACCCACAATGCCAACGGCTGTCTTCTAAATGTGTTTCACCAATACTCTGGTCAAAGACAATGGGATGCCATTAAGACTTTTCAAAACTTTCTCTCGTATTCCAACTACGCTGTTATTTTTTATTTTCTAAAGCAATGGCCATAGTCAAAACTTTCAGACTGAGATATTATCTATCTCTTTCAAAGAAAACAGAAGAAAAAGGTGCAGTTGCCAAATACCATTGTCAAACAGTTGACCCTCAAAGTTAGGGATCCCTTACAAAGGACTGCTGCAGACTTGAATTAACTTAGGCATGCACAAGTTGAAAAGGAAATGGGGACTCTAACCTCCTACTATAGTCAAGAGATATTTTTTGTATAGTAAGTATGAAATCATATATGAATATACATGATTTATCCTTTAAAATATAATCCTGCCCTGTGGGGCATATTCCCAAATAGAGATCCTCCTTGATTTACAATTGACTTATGTATAGATAAACTCTTAAATTGAAAGTACTGCAAATTAAAAAAAAAATGAATTTAGTGCAGCCAGCCTACTGCACATCATAATTCAGGAAACTGTCCAGCATCACTGGTCTCCCCTGTGACCACGTGGCAGGCTGGCAGTTGCTGCTCATTGCTGCTGACCACCAGTGCCACAGTATCACAGCACAGAGGCCAGGAAAACATCAGCTATCAAAATTCAATGTGTGGGGTCGAAGGGTTAGCTCAGTGGTTCTGGCGCCTGCCTCGCAAGCACAAGGTCCTGAGTTCAATCCCCGGTAACCACATACAATGCTGGGTGTGGAGACTCACGCCCACCAACAATCAATACCACATACCATAGTGCTGGGCGTGGTGGCTCACGCCTATAATCCCAGCATTTGGGAGGCAGAGGCAGGAGGAATGCTGAGTTCCAGGCTTGCCTGGGCTACATAGTGAGCTCAGGGCCAGCCTGAACTACAAAGTGAGACCCTGTCTCAAAAAAAAAAAAAAAAAAAAAAAAATTCAATGTGTGGTGTCTACTGAATGCATACCAGATTCTCACCCGCATACATTTCAAAACTCTTACGTTAAACCATCATAAGTAGAATGTCGTTTGTACACTATAATGTTTTTTAGAAAACATTTCTAATGATTTTAAAAGGTAGTAACAGATACCCTTTTTAAAGCTACTATAATGTGCGACTGGCAGGATAACTCAAGTCGCAGAGCACATGCTCTGCATAAATTAGCTGTGGGTCCAATCCCTACCACAGAAAAAATTATCAAACGCACAAAAAATACTCCCGAATTGAAGTTTGCACAGATAAATCACATACATAAAAGGACACATACACACACAAACATAAACACCTTTCCACTTCTACCCCCAATATCTTTGATATAGTAGATAGACTAGAGCTCATTTGCTTTTTGGCTTGATTCTGTTCTTTTTAGGTAGAGATAACTGGCTCCCTTACCAGACCCACTGAATCTGAATCTTTAAGAATGTAAACAAGGCACATATATTTGTGCAAAGTACTACAAGCCTAGGTTAGAACCAAAACTGTGTGATGATAATATTTAAAATAAAACTTATTTCCCATGAATTCATAGATAATACTCATCTGCTATTAACTAGGCAAAACTAAAACTATATTCCAAAAAAGGTTCTAAAGGCCAGTATACGGCCTTTAGCCATCTCTAGCAAAGATTTACCTAGGGGTTAACCTAAAGATTCAACTAAGCTGTATGCTAAATATACCAACTAAGAAATCAGAACATCGGATCTCAAAATATAGTTTAAAATCGTGTCAGTGAAGAGAGCTACTGTTTTTGCTTTCTCCATGGCTGCGGCAGCTAATGTCTGCCAAGGTGAAATCTCACAGGAAACATAGGTTGGAGCTTATTCTGTAGCATGTAACAGCTATCCTATTTTGGCGCCTGGAATAAAAGGTATTGTTCCACCACTGGTCAAAACATCCTGAAGAATGAAGAGGGAAATTTTATATATATTTCAAGGGTGTTGAATTTAGAAACTTAAATTCAGATAAGCTTCTAAGCTGCATGGGAAAATAACTGAAACTATTTGGGCCAATCAGTGGTGTGAACGACCTCGTAATGAAGACAGGGTGCATTTCAAGTAAAACAGAAAAGTAATATAAAGCATTCTTGCAGGTTCCATGTTTACTTCAACAAATTCTCAAATTTTCAGGTTACAATTCTAAAGAGAATTATTATAACTGAAGTAGACTTTGAACGCCTATCTCTCCCGTGTGAGATCAAGTACCTCTATCAGCGAGAGAGAATGCCGAAGTGAGCATATTCTCGTCATGAAGTCCCCTTACTTCAAACTGCCATCCCCAGGTCTGTGGGAACAAAGTGTTTCCTGAGTAGGTCTCGGGTACACAGCGGTTTAGGGGTTCTAATGACAAGTGACAAGCAGAAGCCCAGCTGGCAGAGCAACCTTTACATTACGGTCCCGGTGTACAGGTAGAGAGGCTTCTCGCTGTACAGAGAAATCCTCAGGCACATAAAAAATGATCAGCTAAGGTCAGTGGCCATGGTTCGGGCAAATGGAACTGACTGTGAACAGAAAGACTGGTAGTCTCCTCAGTTTTTAATGGGGTCGATGTGCCGAAGAAATCATAAAAAAAACTGCAGGGTATCTACCTCAGTGGTTCTCAAACTAGAGAGTGTGTCAGATGCTCTGAGAAGCCTCACTGAGGCCGACTGCTCGACCTCTTACTCTGATGTAGGAAGCCGGAGGTGACAGCCACAATTTACCACCCAACTGATGCTAATTGCGCTGGTCCCGTGGCACCCTGGGATCTCTCACAGCCACACTCGACCTAAATTCCGGAAAGCTCCTGACGGATCCTTGCCTGGCCCAGGCCCACATTCTGTCTGTGTCTCCTTTGAATCTGCTTAACAAATAAGGGAGGGGGAGGAGGAGGCGGAGGCAGGCACACGTGTGAAAGAACAGATGGACGGACAGACGGATGGATGGACCGACTGAGACACAAGCACACACACACAAAGTTGTAGTTCCTGAACAGACAGACATTCCTTTCCAAGGGACATTGGATATGGCACGGAAGATGATGAAAAAGAACTCACTCTTAGTCACTATTACATGCACTAAAGAATTATGAAAATACTACCCTGCCAGTATAAGGAGTATTTAGCATGCCTGGATTATGAAAAAAAAAAGACCAATATATGTTGTTTCCTATTATCCTCCCTTTTGTTATATTTTTATTGTGCTGGGCATCAAACCCCAGGTCTCAGGCCTATGGAGCTGGCACTCTATTCTCCTCCTCTTTGCTAAGAAGGGGCTGGAAGGGAGGGTTGAGGTGTTGCTGTGTGGTTCAGGTGGCCTTGAACTGGCAATGCACCTGTACCAGCCTCCCAAGTGCTGAGACTACAGGAGAGGATGTCACACCCCATTCTTATCCACCTTGTCAAACAGGAATTTGTACAGTAAGTCTCCTGTTTTTGCTCCAGCATTAGGAAAGACTGGCATTGTGAGTTATTATTTAGTCACAGGTTGCAAGACCGTGAGGAGTTACGTTGGATGAGACAGAGAATACTGAACACCACTCAGAGAGCCTGGTCTTAGTACTAGACGAGACCCTGAGTGTCCTTGTTCAGGGGTGATACGCCTGCGTGGGAGTGCAAGGAGTGAAGCCTAGCACATGCTGGACTTACCTCTGTGGTGCTTTTGTTTAGGAAGCTATGCTTTTCTCATGCAGTCTACAAAAATGAAAAGCTATGCTTTTCTCATGCAGTCAAGAAAAATGAACCCTATATCACAGCTCTCAAGTAGAGCATGACTCATCTAAGGGTACTTTCTTGTCCATTTCCAATAAATGGTGCATTCAGGAACTCAGAGCTACACCAACCAGCACATACCCTTCTAGTATAAACTGGAACTAGTTCAAAAATGAACATAGGACAAAACTCCTCTATCAGTGAAATATGTTAACAACTCCAGGGAAAACACTTATTTTAAAACAGAGGCTTTCCCTTTAGAAACTGTGACAAATTTCGAGGCAGGACCATCTGATTCTCACCCTAGGAGCAAAGGGAGGATTAGCCAAAGAAATCACAGAAAACAGAGCCCACAGCCTCTGCATGAGAGTGCAACTCCTAACCTCGAGTTATACAGGTCATTATATTTCATTCTCACTAGGTGCCCTATAATCTACGGTTGAAATACATGGACTAAATACCAATATGTTTACTAAACTCCGAGTGCTATCCTGATAATCTTATATCCTCATTAACCTAAACCCTCTTCCTTGCATTTGCAACCTTTCTAGACACCAACTTTGAGGAAGGCTTTCACAAAGTTCCATCACACTAAAAGATGAACAGGGTCCCTGCTGTCAAGCTAGAAACGTGTTACAGGGTAAATGTAACAAGACTCAACAGAGTAGACTGTGCAAAGAATTTGTTAGGTTTCTGAATCTGAAGTTGTGCTAGGACTGAAGAACTTGAAAGAACCTCAAAACAAAATTCTTCAACCTTGTTCTACAAGTGATTCTGGTAATTAATTAGAAAAGAAACTGGATTTCTGAAGTACACAATAGCCTTTCTCGGCCAAAGCCAGTGGTGAGCTGTATCCCAGCTCCACTGACAATAGTAACCTTCAGTAGGAAAAGAGAAAGGAGAGAGGGGGAAATTGGAGGGGTAAAATATAGGCCATTAATATAGACCATAGGTGCTGTTGGAAAAAAAAATCCTTTTATTATACTCTTACTTTAGATGTACTGTGAAATTTTCTATTTTCCTGTATTACATGTTTTATTTTCCCAAAATGCATAATTTTAAAATTTACTTAATGAAACAAAATTTTTGCAAAACACAGCACACAAATCTATTATCTCTGAAAACAGTTCGACGAATGAAACCTCAAACACTGTCTATTACTTTTCTCAACTTCATATAATCATTGTAACACACAACAAAGATATGGAACAAAAATGACTATTGCACATCTATTTGTAGTTAGGGTACTCTTAGAGAAAGAAAAAGGGGAGTCTTATCTCTACTATTTATCTGTATTTTTTTGTTCATAGTCATCAAAACTTTAGTTTCTGAAATAGTTCAGGTATGACAACATCACTCATAGGTACAAACCTATTTAAAAGTAAACAATAACAACCATATTGTAAAAATCCACTACAAAAATGAACTCACTAGTATTTTAGTTGAGGGTTGGTCACAGTATCTAAAGGTACAGAGCAGTATTTGCAGGCTTGTATCTGTTCCATGAATCTGGAAAATTAAAATTATCAATCCGAGTCTACTTCCACATTCTCAGAATAAGAGTTCAGATAAAACATTTGATGCTTCTTATGGATTTCTCATCTTCGTCTTTGGCGACATTAACAAAATAATACTGTTTTTCAAGATTCTTGCATACAAGTTTCCATATAATCCTAGGGTTGTAGGTAATGCCTTACTTGTATCTACCTAAGCAAAGTTTGGTAAAATGAGGAAACAAGTAGACCAGCCTTCTGTAGCTAATATCTATCATATTCACTCCACTACATGTACAACAGTCAAAGGAATACTTTATGGACTAAATGCTACAATACTGGAGGAATTTGGTGCTCTGGGATACTCTAATGACTGATTTTCAAGAAAAGTATACACAAAACAAAACTCAGATAGTGGGAATGTACAAGAGCTGAACTGCTGTGAAAATAGCACACAGTTCCTTTAAAAAAAAAAAACAAAACAAAGAATTACTATATGGCCCAATAAGTCTCCTTCTGAATCTATAAACAAAAGAAATGAAAGCAGGAACTTGTTAAATAACCACATTCATAGCAAACATTTTTCACAATAGCCAAAATGTAGGTGTGACCCAAAATGTTCAAAGGAAGTATGGAAAAAGAGAATATGAATATATATATATATATATATATATATATATATATATATATATATATGTATGTATGTATGGTATTCAGCCCAAAAAAGTAAAATTCTGGTGCACACCACACACTGGCTGAATCTTAAGGATAGTATGCTATGTTTAAAAAGCCAACCATAAAAGAACAAAACTTCTGTGATTTCACTTGTGATGTTACTATGGCAGTCATGTTCCAAGACAGAAAGAATGGTGACCATGAAGGGCTGAGAGGACGGTAGGGTGACGAGTTATACTTTAATGAGTAGAAAGTTCCAGGTGGGCAACACGGAGAGGGTCTGGAGATCAACTGCAGGGATGGTTACACAACAATAATAATGTACCTAATGCTACTGAATCATACATTTAAAAACAGTTTAAATTGTAAATTCTACACATTGTATATCATACCACAATAAAAAAGAAGAGTGCTTTAAAATATTGCATCATAAAAGCTTCCAAAGGAAAACAAAATTCTACAGACAATTTCAAGAGGTCACTGATTACCTAAACATAGTCTGTGAACTCCCAGTTATAAAGGCCTGTTAAATTTCCACACAAATATGATGAAACAGGAACTTTAGTACTTTTTATAGAATTAGCTTCATGGTATCCCTTTAATGATCACCAATTAAATCCTATGCCTAAATATAATAAAAGTTTATTAAAACAGCAGTTGTTCTTCCTAATCTGAAGTTGTCTTTCCCACACTAAAATAGAGCAACAGCTATTCCACATTTGTTGTTTGTATTTCATCACCGTTTTTAGACAGAACGAGAAATCTGCTGCCTACACACCATTTCTCAGCATCAACACCCATTTTCTTATGCAATTTTAAGTTCTGTTGGCAGGTTACAAACATTTTTTCCAACCACAAACAAAACTTCTTTTGATACTCTAAGTGAATGTTCAAGGAAATGTTCCCAATAAAAAGTCTATTTTAAACAATAACATGGAAGTACATCGACAGTCTCAGGAAAATCTAAGTGGTCATTCCACGATAACTCAGGTTCTAGAGGAAAGACATGGAAAATTCTGTAGCTAACTCTTTGAAAAATCACAAATCCTCATGTGTTCAAGGAGGAAGTTAAAAAGTATTAGAAGAACACTGAATGCAAAAGCTAAAAATAAAAGTGTTGGGGACACTAGATTAGTCTTTCACGCAATGTTGTGAACAACTTTCTAATGTCTAAAATACTACTAGGCTAAAGCTCTAGATCTCTGTTCATTTCTGAGCAATTATAGAAAACTACTTTCTACTGGAAAATTCTAGCTTAAAAACTTAAATCCTAGGGCATATTTTGATATCTCAAAGATTTCTTTGTTCCTTGACAATCATTTGTAAAACTAGACAATCACAAAGATGCACTATGATAGATAAGACATAAACCACTTAGAGGGTAACGTCAGGCACTATTGGAAGCACTTTACGCTTATTAATTAAGTCAGTCCTGAAAGTTACTGCATGGGCTAGGTACCACAATTATTCCCTGCTTTACAGAGATCAAAGAGAGGCACACAGATGTGAGATAATTTTATTAAATATCACAAAAGTCACACAGCTGATTAAGTGGTGGGTCGCAGTCTGGCTCCAACAGACCTGTGCTTAATCATTACACATACTACTTGCCATAACATGCTGGAGAAATAAAGATCACTTTGATAAGAATGAACAAGCATTCTTAGTATTATTTCAGTTGTCCTTAGGATCATAGCATGTCAAGTGTTTTGCTTGTTTTTAAACTATGGCACCACTGTCCCAAAATTAAGTGTAATTCACAAGACTAAACACTCTAGTGAAACGTTAGATTGCTAGTACTGTCCATGACAAAGGAAAAGTAAATCACGATTAAGAGCCACTTTTTAGTATTTTTTTTGCTAATTTTATAATAAATACACAAATTTAAAAACAAGCCCAGCAGGACTGGTACAGTACTTTGCACAACAAAGAAAGAAATGTATCAGATCTAAGGGAATGAAAGGGCATGCAATTAATCACACCTTTTATAAACAAACATACAACTGAAATTTTCAACATATTAAATACACTTCAAGATGTTGATGTATAGGTAAACTGCCCAAAATAATGAGAGGCCTGAAGGAAGAACAGAGTTCATGATTGGTATGACTCACACACATCTCACGGCAAAACAAAAACCACCAGACGTTTATCTCCTAAAAAACAAGACACTGAGTCTGTAAGCAGCCTACAAAGCAAGACATACCACGTGCAAATCAGACACTCATGTGTGTCTAAAAATAAAACGGGGAGGTAGGCACATGAGTGATGACTTCGAAATCTGACCTTCTCTAAAACACACGATTCCATTTATAACTTCCAAAATAATTTCAAAACACCTGAAAATAGCACATTTCCCAAGACAAGCCAGAAAGAAAGGTTAGAAAGACACTTGGTAAGTCAGAGGGTAAAATGTACTACAGTAAGAAACTACTATATTTAGAGAAAGAAACTAGACTTTGTCACCCTGATGGTATTCTTTGAAAGGGTAGCCTCCTCTCTATTAACTTGAAGTAAGAGAGGTCAACTGTTCTCTCCTTAAATTCTTAGGCCAACCTCACTGGTTAGAGAGCTGTGCTCTACTGCCAAACTCATTTCTATCTCAAAGGACAAAACCTGCAGAAACTGAAGGTTAGCATATCTATTTAAACATTGATTCTGCTTGTAGAAAACATGAAATAATTATGTGTAGAAGAAACCACTTCTTCTGGAACCAAATTCAGATTCCATCTTTGAGTAAAAAAGAAAGCTAATACCACCAAAATGATCCATGGAAAATAGAACAAAAAAGAAACACAAGCCCAACACAGAAATGCTATGAAAATAAGGATGCAGTGGCAAGGGGTCTGGTCTATGTAGCCTGAACATATTTGGAAATTGGCAATATTTTATGATGTTACAACTAATCATTCACTAAGGTTAATATCAGTAAACAGGAACTATTGAAAATTTGTTAATTATACTCACACTGTCAGCCACAGTTTGTAAAGTATTTACAGTAAATACAGCCTGTTACTAAGGGATATGCTTTCATGTCACTAGCACTGCCAAAAGAAATCAAGCCATGCTTTAAGAGTTCACCAGAGCTGGTAGAACAGTGGAGGACATGACACAGTATTAGTAATTACAACAAAAGCATGAAGCAAAACTCAACAAAACACTGTCTTCCTTCTGTACGTACTTTGTGTTTAGACCAGTTGTGAAGATTGTAAACCAGCACCTCTCCATGTTTTGAGCACAGCTGAGTTACAGATAGATCTTTTTAACTTCTCACTTGGAATCCTCATACTAAGAACAAGGCAGTCTCAACAGAACTTAAGAGTAAAACCTACAGGAATAGTAAATCAAGTTTCAAATTAACCTTGCCACTTAAAGCACCCAATGAAGGCATCCTAATTAGGAACACAAGCTGTGTACAAGGAATACAAAGTGAAATGATCCTAGAAAGAAGAATGGAAATGAACAAAGGAAAAAGAAGAAAGAGAAGCAGAAGAGGAGCTACTTTGCACATAAGGGAAAGAGTTAAAGATAGAAAGATGACCACCAATTCCAGATCCTACCAAGAAGTCAAATTTTAGGGACTGCTCTCTTCAGCTTATTCACTAGAATTGATGAGAAATATAAATTTGAGCAGAATTATTAACTATTATAATGCATCTGGAAGAGACAAGACATGCTATTTCTTTCTAATTAGCACAAGCATACCCCTTTAACAGATGAGCATTTTAAACATGGAAGTAACCTATGGTGTTTCTTGTAGCGAATAAAAAGATGTTATACTTGACAGATGCCACTTGGCCAGACTGCACAGTGATCTCCCTCCTCCTTCTTTCTGGAGTCCATGTCCTCCATCATCTTTCCTCCGTAGGTGTGAGCAGGACATGTGACTTGCATCTCATCAACAAAATGTGGCAAAGGTGATGAGATGTCACTTAGTGATAGAAGAGCACGGCAGAGGGCCTGCACTGCAAGGAATCGAGGGTGCCTTCTGGCTGACAGCTGACAGGGGCCTGAGGCCAGCAGCAGTGTGGGTCCTCAGCCCCTACGGAGGCCTTGACTGGCCCTGGCGGGAGACCTGAACTGTGGTAGACCCCTGAACTCCTGGCATGGTGACATCCTGTGTTTCAAGTACCTAAGTCTGGGAAATACTTCTACACATCGGTAATAATATGGGGTCTTCACAGCTGTCAAACCGTTCTGCTTTGACCCTCACTCCGTGGTCAGAAGAACGTGGGCCTCTGACAGGGGGACCAGAGCCATCATTCTCTCCGAGCTGCATGATGAGCGAGACGACCCACGGCACGGGTAAGGGCAGGAGAAGCAGGAATGGCTGCAGCCCCCTGGGGAGGCTACACCACACTGAGGCAATGTGCCCCGGAAACGTACCGTTTTAATTACCTAACTTGGCCAACCACGGAAAGATTTGTGTTCTGGCTTGTGATGAGCATTTTATTATTTAATATTAAAGCAGACAAGAAAATGTCAGAAGGCACCCCACGTGAGTATCTGTGCTGCCGCTTCCCTCCCTCCTACCATCAGGGAGGACCCACTCTGCATACAGGACCATGTCCTCAGTTAGAAGGGCCTCAGGAAGGGACAACAAGGGCACGGATAAGAGTGACAGAATGACGAAGACCACAGGGCCAGGAGAACCAAGAACGGAAGCAAGCGTAGTTGGAAGCAGGGCAGCTTCCAGGAGGACACAGCACTTCAGACAAGCCCGGAGTAAGAGGGGAGCATTTTACACACAGACCCAAGGGATAGGGAAAGGAACGGCGCCCACATTGCAGAAAGGACAGCAGCCAACTGTCACAGTGATGCCATGCCAGAGAGAGCGGAAGAGGGACAGGGGAGAAGTAAAACCAGAAAATGGGCACATGTACTACAGCAAGAGCTGCTCAAAGAACGGAGCAGGTGAGAAGACTGGACATGAGGCGTGGAGGTGTGTACGTCTCAGAGATCCATGACAAAATTTTAGACACAACAATCAGAGCGAGTGATGCCATTTCGTGCATGGGCGGTGTTGTGAGGCTTGCTCAGGGCCGGACTTCCAGTGCGGCCCATGGTGGTCGCTGACTGGGGACTGCCCAGGGTCTAAAGTACTCAGTGATGCTTCCGTGTGGTGATTACGTGCAAACTTCTGTTTCGAATCTACCTTCTGATACTCTGTATAAATCGAGTCAGTAAAATTTACTCATTCATAACCAAACACATTCTTGTTGTTTTATTTGTGTTTTTGTTTTGTTTGTTTTTTTGAGACAGGGTCTTGCTTTGTAGTTCAGGCTGGCCCTGAGCTCACTATGGAGCCCAGGCAAGCCGCCGCGAACTCAGCAATCCTCCTGCCTCTGCCTCCCGAGTGCTGGGATGACAGGCGTGAGCCACCACGCCCGGCACTGTGGTATGTGGTGTTGGCTGTTGGTGGGTGTGAGTCTCCATGCCCAGCATTGTATGTGGTTACCAGGGATCAAACTCAGGTACTTGCACTTGCAAGGCAGGCGCCTCCCTCCAGCTAACCCTCCAGCCTTTATTTGTGCTTTATTGACACTACTCCCTATGGACAACTTTTCTAATTCTATTATAAACTGTACTACAAATTCTATTACTCGAACTCAAGGGCTGACACACTTGTCCTAGAAAGTGACAGGTAGTCCATTTATTAGGTGTTAAGGGCCACATGGTCCTTGTTTCAACTGGTACCTTCTGTTGTTGTAGGATAAATCTAGCTATAGCCAACCTATAAACAAAGGAACATAGTTGTGTTGCACTGAAACTTTACTTACAAAATCAGTGACTGAAATGTGTTTGGCTTTGAGCCATAGTCTGCTGACCTCAAATGCAGTTTTCTTGCACTGATTTACTTTCTAAACAAATAAATTGCAACCTTTTCCTACATATTAGGTTAGCTTAATATCATTGCTTTATGAAAGTTGCACTGTGTGCCAGGTATGAAGTTCTTTACCTTCTATTTACTAAAATAACTTTTGCAAGATAATGCGAATGACATATAGAATCTCTGCTGTCAAAGCTGTCGTCTAAATATACTCCAAGAGTTGGGGGCAATGGCATACATCTCTAATTGCAGTGCTTGGGAGGCTGAGGCAGGAGGGATTATATTGAGTTTAAGGCCAGGGGAGCTTGAGGCCAGTCTGGGGGACATAGTAAGACGCAGTCTCAAAAAAATAAGCACCTTGAGTCTACCGTGTTCTCTTCCCCATCCTTCCTCGTGAGCCAGGCACACACTGCTCAAGCGCAAGTTCAGGCACCTGACACCTCACACAGCAAAAGAGAAACAGCTCCGCCCTCAGGAGCCGACATTCGGGTGAGCAGTCGGTGTGCGCAGGCGCAAAGCTATCCGTCAGAGGATGTTCTCCACACCGCAGCCCAGTGTCCACCCAGTCACGTCCACCCCCTCACCTGGTAAACAAAGCCCAGTCTCCCCGGGCTCTGGGTTACCCGCCCGGCCTCGCTTTCTGCTGCTTTCCTTTGCCACCCACCGCACACAGCGGCTTCCTTCCCGACCCGTGCCAGGAACCCTCCCTTCCCCAGCCCTGCTCTCCAAACGTCCTCCAGATCTCTTCCTCTCTTCTCCCGCTCAGCTCCCGTCAGCCGGCACTGGTTCCACAGCCATCCTTCAGGCGGCCCAGATGGCCTCTTCTTTTACTCGACATCTCCAGACAAATTTTCTCTGACACTCTTAGCTACACGTCTGACTCTCTCCCGGAATCGAAACTCCAGGATGGCACAGGTCTTATTCCTGGCACAACATCCCACTACCTCAAACAGTGCCTGGTACTTCAGTAAACAGTTTTGAATTAAAATTTTGAAGGAATAAGGGAATGAGGCACTCTTTTACAAAAAAAAAAAAAAAATTAAAATGTTCCCAGTTTCACAAAGCCAGGGTTTGGACTTAGCTTTGTTGGACACCAGGGCCTATATTCCTCATCAATAAAGCATGGACTTGCGGAGCTGGTAACAGAGAAATCACTCATAAATCTTCACACATGGACCAGGCTAAACCATTCTCATGGCAAATCAGCCCATGGTACTTGAGAATACCAACTTAGTGTTTTATAAGCTTTGTGACCTTAATCGAATGTAATATTTGCCTCATCCATGAATCCAGAATAATGTAAGTCATTAACTTCAGAAGATTAACGGGAAGAATAAACAAGTTAATAACCGTGAATTACTTAGAGAAATCCTGGAACAGTGCAGCTATTCACCGATGATGATGATGTTAATGGTGATGATGAAAGTGCAATGGTTTTAAGGCACAAAAACTTAGCCCCCACTCCAAGTGTTCGCCACATCCCAGACACAGGCCATGGAGCGGAGGCCTAAAGCTTCAGGGCTGCCAGATAAGGGGTCTCTTCTTAGAGGGACAACTGGGAACTGAGCAGCCTTCACGGCTATGGCGATAGCACTGGTAAAGGATGGCGCTACTGCACAAGGCTTCTAGCTGAGGGGTGGTCCACGAGGTGTCTTCTCCTATATAAGAAAAATGATTTTTAAAATCTTTTGTCATCACAGACACTGCTATCTTAATTCTATAAAAACTCAGTTATAAAAGAAAATATAAAGGGACTCATTTTAAAATATCTTCACACTCTGTATTTATTTCTAGATGTAGAAAAGAGCCTCACTTGTTTGCCAATCAAAGTTCTAAAAGGAACACAAGACAGACGTGTACCCTAACTTTCACTGATCTCAGGACAATATCTAGTTGGTGAGCTTTGTCTTTCACCGGAGTTTTGTGAAACTAAATCCAGGCATCATTCTGATCAACAGGAATACAAAAGAAAAGCATGAGATGAATGCAAACAAAAACATGTTTTGCCCAAACAATCTCATGCCACTTCTACTAAGAATTATGGGGGCTGGGCCGGAGGGTTAGCTCAGTGGTTCCAGCGCCTGCCTCACAAGCGCAAGGTCCTGAGTTGGATCCCCGGTAACCACATATAATGGGCATGGAGACTCATGCCCACCAACAATCAATACTGCATACCACAATGCCAGATGTGGTGGCTCATGCCTGTAATCCCAGCACTCGGGAGGCAGAGGCAGGAGGATTGCTGAGTTCGTGGTGGCTTGCCTTGGCACCATAGTGAGCTCAGGGCCAGCCTGAACTACAAAGCGAGACCCTGTCTCCAAAAATAAAATAAATAAATAAATAAATAATGAATGAATGAATGAATGAATGAATGAATGAATGGAGAATGAAGAGATTTTCAAAAAACATTCTACACAACCTAATCCTAAATATACGTATTAACTGAAAGTATGCCACAGAGGGTAAACAAAGTGTCTCTTTCTACTATCTCATGTGCCACATAGTCTTGTAGTGACTTCAAAACAATATAGACACTTAGAATGAAAAAGTAAAAAACATGGTGAAACACATCTACATAGCCACAAGAATTTTAATTTATATGAATTCCTAAATGTCTGTGTAAGGTTAATGTATCTGTTCTCTTCTGAATCGTGCCTTATAAAGATGAAGCCCCTAGTAGTAATTATGTAATCATACTTCTTTTCAGTGGTCATAACATAGATTTATAACTTTTTACAAAACTGATTTCAATTACATAGAAGAACCAGAAAAACAATGTCAGCTCAATTTAATGGGAAGAACTTTACCACTCTTTAAACTACGAAACACTCAGCTAGAAAAGATTGGTTGATACCTGAATTGCTTATGATACCATCTTATGTTATAAAACTGAATTTATTGCCTCCTGAGTACATAATGACCGAGGTAAAAATATGAGATCTATGACATTACTACTATAGTTTCAGTTTCTAGAATTCAGTCCTGAAACATCCCAGGTGAAGATACAGCTAATTCTAGTTTAAGGCACACTGATAAAGCCATAATCTAAGTCAGTCGTGGCCAATCTATGGTACTCCTGCCGCACAGGGCACACAGAGCCCTGTCCATCTGCACCCAAGCGAAGTTGCCCCCCTGAAACACCCCAACAGCTAAGTATCTATAAACAGTGCATGTGGGGCCATGTGCACGCTCTGAAAGAAGTAGCAGCACCAAGTGATGGTGTCAAGAGCCATTTTTGTGTGGCCGGTCTGCATTCAGGTTTAATTGCAATGTTGGTTCTTTGCGATCAATAAGTGAGTTTCGGGTTGCAGTTTCAGCCATTGGTCTCGAAAAGGTTCGGCATAACTGATCTAACCCCTGATGGTGACAGTGTGGCCATCAGTCCAACAAAACCAAATCAGAGATTGTGAAGACTCTAAAACAAGGCCCTACTGAAGAAAGGACTTATGGGTTGACTTGGAAGGGAGTGCTTTGGAACAGCTAGCCTCACTCTATGAATTATAATGGCAATAAGCACTTGGCCCAGCATGGTGGTGTACACCCGTAATCCCAGCACTCTGGGAAGCTGAGTCAGGAGGACTACAAGTTTCACCCCTGCCTGGGCAACCTAGCAAGAATCTATCTCAAAATAAAAACTAAACAAGGGTGGGAGATGTAGCTCAATGTAAAGGCCTTATTTAATTCCTAGTGCCAAGAAAGAAAAAGGAGGGAGGAACAGAGAGAGAGAGAGAGAGAATATGCATGCACAAACACTCATGGACTAATGGGGAGGCAAACACAGGAGAAAGGTATGGAAAAAAGTTCAGATTTTTTTTTTTTTTTTTTTTTTTTGAGACAGGGTCTCGCTTTGTAGTTCAGGCTGCCTCTGAGCTCACTATGTAGCCCAGGCAAGCCTGGAACTCAGCAATCCTCCTGCCTCTGCCTCCCGAGTGCTGGGATGACAGGCGTGAGCCACCACGCCCGGCATTGTGGTATGTGGTATTGATTGCTGGTGGGAGTGAGTCTCCACGCCCAGCATTGTATGTGGTTACCGGGGATCGAACTCAGGACCTTGCTCTTGCGAGGCAGGGGCCAGAACCACTGAGCTAACCCTACGGCCCCCAGATTTTTCTTTAACAACAGGAGGCCCCCTGCAGAGCCAGGCCTTGTGGGTTCTAAGGGATTCCATTACTATCATAAAGCATTGGAACAATCTGTTAGCGCAAAAGCAAGTTTTTCACAAAGGACCAAGAGACAAACGGCTTGTTGATGTGAATTTAGCTAACAACGGCCTTTCTTGGGTCATGTCAAACTATTCAGGCAAAAAGAATGTTGGAGGGTCCTGCTGGAGTATGGGACAACTGAGTACCACAATTACTCTTCCAACAACAACAACCAGTCAAAACTTTCTAGATAGGTTAAAAAAAAAAAAAAAACCCTATACTATCACATCTCATTTAATACTCTGCCATGAAAAAATTCAGGAGCATGAATTATCACAACTACTTTTCTTTTACTTCTGGCAAATGGAGAACTTTGTAAACCTATAATTTCCTATGAAAAGATGGTACATGAATGAATGTTTAAATTTCTTGGACCACACTGAAATATATATTTGAAAAACTGAAAACACATATACAATTGATTATACAAAGAAAAGTCTTAATGCCATAATAAAAAGTATCATGGAAAGGAAACTAAAGACAGTGGCTACCTGACCTGGGAAGGTAGGCATTAAGTAAAAAAAGGAAATTTATTTTTTTGGAACTATTTTAATGGGAAACTGGGGATGAGGTTAAAAAGAAGAAAAGCAAAACCAAACTCACCCATCCCTGCAATCCTAACTTGGTAAAACTGTCACCATCAGGAGTTAGATCGGTTATGCTGAACCTTTTCCAGACCAATGGTTGAAACTGCAACCCAAAACTCACTTATTGATCGCAAAACAACAACATTGCAATTAAACCTGAACGCTGCCCGGCCACACAAAAGTGGCTTGTGACACCTCGACTTGGTGCTGCTACTTGTTGTAAGTTTGAGACATTTACCACCAACATTTATACCTGAACCCTCTTGGTCTGCCGAGTGGTGATCAGCCTCAGTTAAGGCCTTCAAACTTGAGGTAGTTGACTGAGGTTCACCTGAGAGACAGCCTGGGAAGATCTACTTTCTGCACTGGATCCAAGGAGCACCTAGCCAATTGTTTTCCCCCGCTTTAGTGCCTGGGTCATGGCAGGCAGTGACATCATCAGGTGTTGCTGGTCCGATTACTTGGTCTGGACCTGGGAGACAGAGCTGAGTAGCAAACAGCATTGCTACATTGATGGCTGGTAGGTACCAGGGCGGAGGTATAAATAATTGAAAGAAAAAAACTGAGCAGATTCCACTTGCCATGAGTTTGAGACCAACCTGAGCAACATATAGTGAGGCCCTGTCTCAAAAAAAAAAAAAAAAAAAAAAAAGACAGACTGATTTCATTGAGGATGTTTTACTTCCTGTCTTAATGTACGTATTAACAAAAAGAACTGGAGCTACAAGCAACAGATTGGAAACAAAGGCCTGAGCTATAGTATCAATCATACCAAAAATTGCTAATATGATTGCTTCTCCATCTTTCTAACACTCAAAATGAATATAATTTCTACCTTTCAGATACATTCCGGGATTAAAGAAAAATAAGATACATAACACAGTCTAATGCATATCATGCACAGAGTCTCACAGAAAGTCAGGTCTTTCCTATACTCTGTCCCTCAAAATCTTCCATCTACACTAATTAAAATTCAAATTGTTAAACATAGCTACAATAATAAATACTTCATCATAACATAGTACAGCCACTGACTCTTAATGTCAATAACAACAGAGGTGGTACATAAACATTTGTTCAAGAAATAAAGAGAACTACGAAACAATGTTGTATAAGGACCAGGGCGGAAATAACACCAAAGGGGGTGGAGGCAGCAATGTCTTCTTAAATCAAACAAAAGCTTTCTGGCCACCAGCATTGCTTGGAGTCTTTGGGTGCGGTCTGATCAACTCTTGCTTTTCTATGGTTCTTTCAATTTGAACAAAATACCATATTCATTCTATTCACTTAAAGATGTAATGCAATTAAATTATTTTTCAAGAACAATAAAAAAGAACATTCTCATCTTCTAAAATTAACTGAGATGTAAGTTCAAAGGAAAATATTGGGCTCTGCTTCTCTTTTCTATGATGACACTTTATTAGGAGACCATACAAATTTGTGTTTATGGAGAAACTGCAAGTAGAGATGTCTGCTAGTCCATTACAATGCTGCTTGCCTCAGCACTGATCTCACCCTACCAACAGCACTCACTTTACCCTAAAACTCACTTCTGCAAATCAAAATACAAAGAGCACTTTGAAATCAATCTAGGAAAAATAATAACAGGATACTGTATTGAGTTGAGCAAATTCACATCTTCTTGGAAAGGGAATGTGACCTAATTTGGAAATAGATCCTTTGTAGACCTGAAAGTTAAGATGAGGTCAAATGGAATAGGGTAGGCCTTTTAATCCATGAAAGAATAGGAAAATGTGAACACAGATACAGAGAAGAGAGGGTCACGGTAGAGAGACATAGAGACTGGGGTTTTCCTGCAAAAGCCAAGGCTGAGCAAGAATCACAACAATGGTTAGAAGCTAGAGGAGACAAGAAAAGACCCTACCTTGGAGACTCTAGAAGGCAGCATGGCACTGCCTACACCTTGATTTGGGGTTTCTGGATTCTGAAGTCTAAGAGCCTAAATTTCTGTTATTTTAAGCCACCCGGTTTGTGGTATTTTGTTATGACAGCTGTATGAGACTAATACAAATATGTGCTCAGCAACCTGACCTCAAATGATAAAATTAACATGCAATTATGTGCATACCAGCATATGAGAAGTTACCAAGCTATTAGCAGTGATTATCTCTGGGTGGTAGACTTCCTGGGTTTTACCTTATGATTTGTGCTTTTTTCCAAATTTCCCAACCCTTTTTTCAATAAACGTGTTTACTTTTATAATCAGAACAAAAGCCAATAAAAATTACTCCATAAGAAAATTGTACACAGCTAAAGTAATCAGGAAGCAAGGCACAAAGAAAAAACATATAAAATTAGAAAGGGCAAAGAGTAAATAACCATTGAAATAGAGAAAAAATTTAAATCAGAGACTAGCTTTATACAAACTTTAGATAAGGGATTTTGAAAATCCACATAAAATGGATAATTTTGCACAAAAACAGTATACCAAATCTGATCTCAGAAAAAGACAAGTAGTTTTTAAAAGCTGAAATAACATAGCAAAAATAGAGAACCTAAAAAATTCTTTGAGCCAAGCCTTTGAGATTAGGTGATCAAAGCACTATAAAACCGATCAAGCAAAACAGAAAAACATTCAAAATTTTTCTTTTGTCAGATTTTGAAATTTGACGAAGCAAACAAAGAGAAAATCTCCATCATCCTCAGAGGTCAAAACTGTTAAAAGGGAGTTTCCAGATCTCAGTATACGATACACAGAGTGAACAAAGAGGACTGGACAGCAGGCAGCCTCGGTACGTGAAGAGGACCACTGGCCGTCCACAGATCCAACTCTACAAGTGCCCAGAATGAAAGGTGTGCAATCTTTCAAACATCCTAGAGAACTACAGGAAGAAGCTCTGTCCCGATCAGCCTCGGTGAGTAACAAAACAACTGAGGTCAGGAAACACGTGATGGCAACAGGCAGAACCTCTCCTATCAGCCAATTAAATCAAATTAAAGGAGATCAACTGCCTCCAGGGAACAAAATTCTGCTCAGCCACACAGTCCAAAAACATTTAGGGGAATAAAAATAAATCAGCACCCAACAACATAAAATATACAGCATGGATCCCAAGAAACTGGCCAGCCATGGAAAGAAAGAAATAGCAAAGTATGATCCACAGAGAGGAAAAAAATAAGTCAACAGAAACAGAAGAAATAACACAGATGATAAAATTAGTTCACAACAGCTGAAAACAGCTAAACATATTTCACATGGTTCAAAACATAGAGGAAACTATGAGGACAAAGATAAAAACATACAAAAGGACAAAAAAAGACCCAAATAAACCTTCTAAAAATTAAAACATAAGAGTAAAGAAAAATAAATAGTTGAGATTACTAGCATATAAAACGCTAAACAAAAACCTGACAGGAAGAAAAAAAATACAAATTATCCAAAATGAACCACAAGGCTTAAAATTAACAGAATACTAGTGAATCGTAGAGCAACATGAAGCAGAAACAAAATATTAACATACAATTCAAGTCCGAGAAAGGAGAGGGAGAGATATTTGAGGAAATACTACCCAAGCTTTTTCAAGTGCAATGAAAATTCAAAACCCATAAAGATCCAAACAATTCAATTAACAGTGTAGCAACAACCCAACAAACCACAGTAAAACACATCATAAGTCACAGTTTCAGAACCACTAAGAAAAATTTAAAACACCCAGAGGAAAATTATAAACACATTATATTTATAGGAACAAAAATCAAAATGACAGCTGACTTCCAGTCAGAAACAATGCAAGGCCGTAAGAAATGGTGCAACATCCTTAGAGCATTAAAAGGAAAAAACTTGTGAAGAAAGAATCCTAAATTCATTGAAAATGTCATTCAAAAATGAAAGTGACAGACTTTTTCACACCCACAAAAACTGAGGACATTCAGCAGCAGGAGCAGCAGACAAGCACCACATGACCTGTTCAAAGCTAACAGACAAAATGATACCAGGTGAATGATAAAGAAAGGGGAGGAAGGCACTACACTAACAAAGTAGATGACTCAATAGAGGCTATTACTATTTTTAAAAGTCTCTTTAGCTAAGAGTGCTGCTATAACCCCAGCACTCGGGAGGCAGAGGCAGGAGTTTTCCAAGTCTGAGGCCAGTCTAAATGGCACAGTGAGTTTCCAGGCCAGCCTACAGTCCAAGACTACATGATGAAACCCAGTCTCCAAGAAAGAGAAAAGAACAGTCTCCTTAATAAATGTGTCTGAAGAGAACTAAAATTAAATTATACTGGCTATAAGGTTCATAATATACATAGAAAGAAAGTAGAGGATAATAACAGAATCAGTAAAGGGAGATTTAAAAGTGTACAGCTATCAGGGTCTAAGGATTCTGAAAGTGTATTTAACATGGTGCAGTATAACTTTGATGTAAGCTTCAGTGAATTAAATGTGCTATAACCTATACAGTATACAGCAACTGCTTAAAATCAGATCAAAATAAATGGATAGTAGAGTTAAATGTGAAAGGCAAAATTTTGGAATTTCTATAATAAAAAATAAAATGTTAGGGGTCTTGCTTTGGACACATATCTTAAGTAAAAATAGTATTTTAGAGTACAAATAGTATTTTAAAATATATACAGGACTACATCAAAACTTGTTCTCAAAAAATATGAAAATTAAAAGCTGAGCATGTAATGGGGGATAAACATTTGCAAAATATGCTTATCTGATAAAGAAATTATATGGAGCATATAAAAGAAATTGTAGTGATAAATAGCCAGAAAACAACCAACAAAATGAAGAAACTAGAGAATGGAAAAAAATTTTTGTCAGCTATTCTTCAAGCAGAATACTAGTATCTAGAACATAAAAATATTTTTAAGACTAATACCCTAAAAAGAAAAAGACCCAATCAAAAATGGGCAATTGAAATGAACAGGCACTTCTGAGAAGTACAAGTGATCAATAAACAAGTAAAAAAATGTTCAACATTTTTGGCCAAAAGAGAAATACAAATGGAAACAACACTGGGATTCCATCTTATCTCAGAAAGAATGGTTATTATTGAGAAATCAAATAATATAAAGATCTAGTGAGGCTCCAGAGGAAAAAACATTTCTACATAGTTTGGAATATAAATAATATAACCATTATGAAAATAAGTATGGAGATTCTACAAAAGCACTAAAGTAGAAATTCCATTCAACCTAGGTATTCACCTTCTAGGTATCTTCTTGAAAAAGTTAAAGACATATCAAAGTGATAGGTAAATATCCATGTTTATAGTAGCACAACTCATAATAGTTAAATCTTGGGAGCAGATTATACACATCCATCAACAAAGACAGGAGGATTGCTGAGTTCAAGGCTTGCCTGGGCTACATAGTGAGCTCAGGGCCAGCCTGAACTACAAAGCGAGACACTGTCTCAAAAAAAAAAAAAAAAATGTGAACAATAATTCCTCAGTAAAAATTAAAACTAATTGAAATAATTAAGTTGGCTTTACAGGATTCTGGGTAACAAATTCTTACTTTCAATAGCTATCTTTTTCTACAGAAACTATAGAGTAACAAGGTAATTCGGAAAAACTCTTCTCAGAAGTTTTTGACCGAAAGATAAAGAAGCAGGAGAAGGATTAAAATACCACCATTTTGCACATTACCTTAATAAAAGAATGAATCCAGCTTTGAGGTCAGCAAATGGCCAGATTCAGCCCTATTTATAAATAATCAGAAGGTAAAAATGGCCATTACCCTTGTAAAAGGTAATAAAAATATTCAAGAGATCTGTGCATTCCACGAAATCTAAAATACTTACCATGCAGCTCATAACTGAGTGCTTGTCAGCTCAACTCTGGCCATGGTCAATAATTCCACCCTCTTTTTAAAAAAACCTTAGGTAAAAGACTGATAACTTTAAAAATGCTGGATTAAGTAAATATGTGAGTTATAGATGAACCAAAGTAATAAAATCAGATGTGAGCTTCCTGCATACCACCAGCTATGAAACACTCTCACCACAACTCTGAACTGTGTCAAAGTGTCCCAATCTAATTCTAATCAACATCTAAGCAAATACTGGAAGACAGAGAAACACACTGGAAAGTATCACGAGAATGCAAGCAGCAAGTCCAGAACATGAGGAAATTGTACAGGAGAAATAGTTTCCTTAAATGAATTACAAGGAAAGAAGACCAGAAGGGAATGGGAAGAAAAGCAAAGAAAGGAAGAGAGAAATGGAGGAAAGGAAAGCTAGAGAGACACTGTGTTAAGACCATGAGAGGAAACGGTGAATACTGACGTGGGCTGATGCAGATTTTCCTGAGAGACCAGGTATCTTGTTACACTTGCTTCTAAGGAGACAAGAAGGTAAGATAAATGTGACACACTGTCTGCTTCTTCTATTAAACTGCCCCCTGGATGGCAGAAGCTGGGGATTCCTATGCAGGCCTGGGGCCTCCTTCCCAAGAGTGGTATAAAGCATGGGTGATAAACCCAGGTTGGGTCTTCCAGTGTCGAGGTGGGATCCACATACCTCAGCTCTAGTCCGTGACAATCAAAGCAGTCAGGGCCAGCGGCTATGGCTTCCTAATGCAGAAGGTGCTGTTCCGGCTCTGCCTCCGGCTCCTGATCCTTAAAGGAACCTTAACCTCAACACCGCCCTCTCAGTAGTACTCTGTCAGGCAGCATCCATTCAAGACCTTGGGAATGTGGTGTTTCACTAGACACATGAACAGAGCCATGATAGCGAAGAGCATCAACCCCAGAGGCTGCAGATCTCTCAAATCAGAGCCACCGTTGGTAAAGGTAGGGTGAGGCTGCGAAGAAAAGTGCCTACTGTGAAAGCTTAGAGACCTACCAGCTGACTGATTATACTGAGGAAATACAAGTAATTTTTTGTTATACATGACAATGGTATTTGCTTGTGTTGCTTTATTCCAGGAGAGAAAAAGATAGAACAGGAACCTTTCTTAAGACATCATAATTTATACGCTCATCAATTAAACGATACACTGTCTGACTCCAAACAACCCAGGTATGCTCAGGCAGGGAAGGGCAGGGGTGGGGGAAGCAGATGACATACCATCCCCATGAGTTGCTGGCTGTAGTAGCTTAGTAAGTACTTGAGGGTTCATTACACAACCTTCTCTTTTCTAAATGTTTAAAAAGCTTTCAACAATTAATAAAAGGGAGTAAAAATGTACCATAGTGGGTAGAAAAATTGGAGACAAAAGAAAGGATCATTATGGGTCTGCAGAGCTACTTAAAATTTCATCTGAGCATGGTGGCACACACCTGTAACCCTAGCACTTGGGAGACTGAGGCAGGTGGATCACTGCTAGTTTGAGACCAAGCTTACTACATGGTAAATTCAAGACCAGCCTGAACTACATACCAAGACTCTGTCTCCAAAGCCAGGAAAAAATTTAAATATAATTCATGTATTCATAAAAATGTTATCTATTTCTGCTTCACATCCAATTTTATGTTAATTTTTCATAAAAATTTAAACAGTAAGTTAGTAAATGCTTCTGAATAATATTCTTAAGACCAAAAACTAAGAAAATGTTTCTTCCATAGGAGTTATATTTCTTTAAAGAGACAAATGTAAGCCAAGAATACAGTAAGAAAGGATGGGCCAAGCCCATCTCTGCTTTGGGGCCATTTGATACTCTTTCAACAAGCACAAGAGCTCATCTACATTTTCCACTGCATTCAACTCAACAAATATTTATTACTTGTTAGAATAAAAGCATTCTAAGGAAAAAAGTGAGAGCAGAAAAAGAAAAGTATGCTGCCTTTTCAGAGACCAGGAAAAAACTGTTTCAATGGCACCTACTCCCAATAACAACAAAAATGTCTAATGTACTAAAATATCAACACCATACATTCTCTGCTTGCTGCTGTCTGACAAAGACAGATGCCTGTCGGCATGGTTTGCATTTCTAAGCTTGATTCTAGAGAAAGGCATTGAAAAAGTTGAAAGTCATTAGTGGTAGGAAGACAAGATTTTTGATCACGTTATTTAAACTAAAAGAAGGACACCCTCCAGATGCTGACTAATACCTTGAAGTACACACTGAATCAAGGCAGAAAGGGCCCCATGAGTGATGGTGGGGACTCAGAGTTCCAGCTGCATATTCTTAATTAGGAAATACTGACCTTAGATGTCTGTTACAGTAAGTTGTTTTGGAAAGAGTCCTCAGGCAAAAAAGATCACAGATTTTGTTATGCTTTCCACTGTAAACAAGTTTTTGCTTTCCCTCTGATAAAAACACTGTGGTTTCTGCAAGCAACATTAATGGAGCCAAAATGCATGTATGCCCTTTGCCTTCAAAAAAAGTTCTTTTGGATTCTGCTTTAAGTAGCATAGCCAACAACAAAGTTATAGCCAGTAAAAGACAAACATATCTAGTCAAGAAGAGAATGTGAAACAAACTCCCGCTATAAAATCAGAAGACTGTATTATAGCAGTTCAACTAAAAATTAACCTTCTTTCATAATAAAAAAAGAAGTAGCACAAAAAATGTATGTCTTCTTCCTGCTACGATAGAAGCCAAGGCATTACACACAGTAAGCAAGCCCTCGACTATTAATCCATCCCTCCAGTCTTCTGTATTTATCTTCTAAAGGGGTAAAGGATACATTAAAAAACCACACTCGTGCATTCTATCAGAGCTCTTCACTAATGACAGTGGGGTCCAGCCCCATCTTCTCTCCCATGACCAAAACTCGAACTGTCAAATGACAGCTGAAAATCTTTCTTGGGTATCTCAAATACAGGATCAAAATCCAACCAGCTCATCTTTATCCCACCACCAAACCTCCTCTTCCTTCCCAACCACCTGACTCCAAGAACAGCACCATCACCCCCCACCCCACTGAGGAACTGTGGGAAGTGTCTCTGTCACCCTTGTCCCCTTTCTCTATCCAGTCAACTAAAAGGAAGCAGCAATTTTTCTGTAAAAGGCCAGTTAGGAAATATTTTCCAAGGCTGGGCTTTCGTGCCAAATGGAAATATCAAAGTTATTATAGAGGTGCTTATGCAATGAGAAAAAAAAAACACAGATATCCTGAAGAGTTTTATTGACAAATGTACCAATACAAATAACGAACACAACTTTTTTTTTTTTCTTTTTGAGACAGGATCTCGCTTTGTAGTTCAGGCTGGCCCTGAGCTCACTATGTAGCCCAGGCAAGCCTCGGACTCAGCAATCCTCCTGTCTCTGCCTCCTGAGTGCTGAGATTACAGGCATGAGCCAGCGAACACAACTTTTTGTAACACAAGTCTATTAGAAGAAAGAATTTTTTTCTTTATGGAATATTTCACTTGGGTTCAAATATATTGTCAAAATTGGTAATCTTCGGGCTGGAGATTTAGCTCAGTGGTTCCAGCGCCTGCCTCACAAGCGCAAGGTCCTGAGTTCAATCCCGGTAACCACGTACAACAATGCTGGGTGTGGTGACTCACACTCACCAGCAATCAGTACCACATATCACAGTGCCAGGCGTGGTGGCTCACGCCTGTAATCCCAGCACTCGGGAGGCAGAGGCAGGAGGATTGCTGAGTCCGAGGTTTGCTTGGGCTACACAGTGAGCTCAGGGCCAGCCTGAACTACAGAGCAAGACCCTGTCTCAAAAAAAAAAAAAAAAAAAAAAAAAAGGTAATGTTCATCTGACGACACTGACACATAAAAAGATTTTACTTACTTCATCTTCAAAAATTTCTTTGCAGAGAGATGGCCAATTTTGACTGAACAAATTCACTGCTTGGAAGATTTACAGAATTCTTTTCTTGATAACTATTTTTTAGTCTGCCATTTTACAATACAGATAATCACTTCCAATGAAGGTTAGGTATGGGAGGGTACCTAACTGCACATTTAAATGGATTTTAAAATATAGAAATCTTGCTGGATATGGTGGCATATTCGGGAGGCTGAGACAGGAGCATTACTGCAAGTCTCAGGCCAGCCTGGTCTACACAGTGAGCTCAGGGCCAGCCTGAACTACAAAGCAAGATCCTGTCTCAAAAACAAAGAAAGCAAAAAAACTAAACTAAAACAGAGAAATTTCCTTTGCTTTTACACTGAGGTCCGAAGAAATGCTGCTAGGACTGTAGTTTGAACTCAGAATATTTATGTACTGCAAATGTAGAAGAGAACGAAGAACTTGCCTTTTGGTTTAATTTTTGAGAACCCGTCAAGTTTAGGGAGCAATCTGACACTACTTATGATGCAAAAGTTAGCTGCCATCAAAACAACCTTAATAAGCTCTACTTTTTCTCCACTTATTGACTTAACTGGTACATTTTAGATATATATTATGGTCACATTCAACACTATAAATTTGGACCTGTACATGGTATATCTTGATTGTCATTTTTCCCATCCCCCTACCCTTGTCTTTTAATTTTATATTAACTTGATTTTTAATGTATTGTCAAGTTTTCGGCAAACCCTTATTTCCAAAGCCATGCAGTGTTCAGAAACAGTACTTGCGGGTAGTTCTCCTCCAAAACAAATTGTTTTGAACCTGACCTCAAAATAAATCACAGTAAAATTTTTCCAGTGGTGAGCTGTCAAACATGGGCACATCAGGATATTCAGCTTTAGTTTCTGACAAAAACTCGTGGGAGGAACAAAAAAAGATAGGACAAGGCTTCATGAGTAACTGAAGCTCACCAGTGACACCACTGGTTCAGCAACACTGGACAACTTCAAATACTCTCATGAGTATGTGCTGATAAATAATATTCATATGTGAATACAGTGAAACACCCTCCACTTTTGCAGATTTACAAACTTCTTAAGACTTTTTCCCACATGCACCTTTACAGCCATCTGTTTTAACACACCTTAGCAGATTCCACTCCGGCTTGTCAACTGTCAATTTCTAAGTATTCTCAGCTGCAGCTGTTCTGCCCCGGCCATTCGGAGAAGCCAGTTCTTTGCTCTCTTAGAACTGGCTAATGGCTCCTCTACTACGCAACAGAGCAGTGTTGATTAAAAAGCAAAACCATCAAAATCATTTCCCTTGTTTTTCAACTAGTGATGGAGACCCTTCGAGCCTCTTTCCCCTCGTGTTTGTTCATTCTTTCTTTCTGCTCTTCTTTCCCTTTTGTGGGGGAGGGGGAGGGGGAGGGGGAGAGGGAGAGGGAGACACGGGGACACGGGGACACGGGGACACGGAGACACGGAGACGGAGACAGCCTTCACACGGAGCTAGGTCCCCTGGGCTCCCTAAACAATTAAATTTATTTTGAGACAAAGTTTCAGGAAGTAAACTTCTCGGGCAGGACTCAAACTTGTGATCCTTCGGCCTGTCTGTCCCCAGGGGCTGGGCTGCCGGAGTGTGCCACCACCCCAGCTTAGCCTCAGTTCTTGGAGCAGCTGTTCTAAACCCAATATAACCATCGATTTTCAATGGACAGACTTACTCAACTGCTACAGTCAAACATGATTTAATTAAATCACTACTGATACACGGCTTTCCTTCCTTGGCTAACCACTGTGATAATTAGAAACCTACTTTAGGTACAGCCTCATTTTTATCATTTATCTTTTTCGCCAGTGCTGGGGAATCAGACTTGGGAGCCCTTCCCATGCTAAGCACACTTTCTGCTGCTGAGGTTCAACTCCAGACCCTCCTTTTCTACTTTTTTGAAGAAACTCTGCTGAAAATATACTTTCCATTTTAAATCATTTATTTTCTGTTGCTCTCCCTTGAAATGGGCATATCATGACACATAAGCTTAAGTTAAAGCATACTGTATTCTTTAAGCACAATTGTACAGTCACTACCTAATCAACACAATGCTCTGCCAATTAATTTGATAACAAAGAAACCCACAGTCCACTATACTTAAAAGTCAAACATTCAAAGTACCCTTCTTTTGTTCTGACACAATAGGAATGCCCCTAGTGAAAACAACGTGAAATAAAAATAATGATAGCCATCCATCCCAAACACCATCGAACCAGTATAAATTCTCAATGTCGATTGTGATTAAAATGTATATATAAAATGTACCAATAAAGTCCATTTTAAAAAACACTGTTGGGCTGGTGATTTAGTTCAGTGGTTCAAGCACCTGCCTAGCAAGGGCAAGGTCCCTGGTTTGATCCCCAGTAACTACATACAATAATGAGCGTGGTGACTCACGCCCACCAGCAATCAGTACCCCATACCACAGTGCAGGACATGGTGGCTCATGACTGTCATCCCAGCACTCAGGAGGCAGAGACAGGAGGATTCCTGCATTCCAGGCTTGCCTGGGCTACATAATGGGCTCAGAGCCAGCCTGAACTACAAAGCAAGACCCTGTCTCAAAACAAAGAAACAAACAAACAAAAACACCCAAAAAACAAAAACAAAAACAAACAAAAAAAAAAACACTGTTGAATTATAACTGCAACTTGTAGTGTGATGAGTAGCAACACAAATTCTGAAAACTCCCATTTCAGGGGTCCTGAAATCACCTACATGTTCCATAGTTCACTAGAAGGACCCACAGAATGTGCAGGAGAGTTTCATGGAGGGCGAGAGGTCACTACTCCAATCAGCAAGAGACAGAGACACAGCCAGCGACCCTGGCGGAGTCCATGCACGAGTTCCCTGTTTGCACAGGAGGAACCACAGCCAGCCCACTGGCAGCACTGAACTGCACGTGCACACATGCGGGGCTGGTGATGGAGGTGCAGTAACTACTCACACCTATCCAAACAGTGGACTCTCAGAAGGAAACCCAGGACACTAAGTAGGCAAAATAATGGTTTTATCAACTTCAAGAAACACTAACAGCCAAGTGCCCAAATGCCACCCAAGGACCAAGCCTACTCCCTGTACTGTCAGTGCCCTCACAATTGCAGTACCAGGTGGACCCAACTTTTCTCAGGGGCATCAAACCTTTTGAAAGAGAATTCTCTGTTCCAATGTCTTGTATCCTACCCACCTCACTCTCTACTTCAATCTGCATGCCACAAAAATTTCAGTGCCCTCGGAACCGTCATCAGGCTCCTAGTAACACCTCACTAGCAACCCCCATGCTGCTTCTTTTACATTTACTCAATTGCTCACTCCTCTAATTTTTTTTTTTTTTTTTTTTTTTTTTTTTGGTACCAGGGAGTAAACTCGAGACTTTGCACTTGTGAGGAAGGCACAGAATCACTGACTGAATCTCCAGCCCGTGAATCTTTTGATAATTGATTGACACAAAAAGAGCAGAAAGGAGGAACAACTCTTCTTTGACAATGAGGGAAGAAATCAACAAAAAAAGCAGACATCAGAGCGAGTTTTGAGAGATGAGTACAGTTGACCAGGTAGCCAAGGGTGGGCTAAGGACAGATAAGAGGATGTGTAAGGGCACTGACGTGCACTGTGAGATTTCTAAACAGGGCAGCATTTGTGGCTATCAGGTAGAACAGGGAAAAAGAGAGTGGGCTGGAAGGCTACACAGGCCTTTCTGCCACACTGAACGGGTGATAGCTGTCTTGCTGATAACTTTCTTTTAATGCCTTCTGGAATTCCAGCCCACATATATACCTACAGCCAAGCAAATATTAAGTGAGGATTCTTCGCAATTTAAGTGACACACACCTGAAAAATGACATTGGCCTTCAGATTCCACAATATAACTTCAGATTAAGTGTAAACTCTGCTAGTTATTTGTAGGTCAAGTCCATGACACCTCATTCAGTAACTCTGGCCTCCGACAAGAGAACACTTCCATATGCCTGCCCTACATTTTAGAAAAGCATATTCTTGACAAGCATGATGGCAGATGCCTGTAATTCCAGCACTTGGTACGCTGGGACAGGATTGCCACAAGTTGAAGGCCAGTCTGAACTACATACATAAACTATTTTTAAAACAACAGAATATTCTTTCAAAGTACTTTCAGTAGTGCCCTTCTCATTTCTGCTATCCAATTAAACTGCTTTCTGTTGATACAAAAAAGTCTTTGAAAGGGCTGGGGATTTAGGTAAGGTACTGGGAAAGGTACTGCGCCAACCTTCAACACACAAGGGCCTGAGTTTAATCCCTGGTACCACAAAAAAAGAAAATAAAATAAAAAGTCTTTGATACTAAAGGCTTCCAGTTCCCACCACCCACTGGTATCCAGCAGAAATATATGTTTACAACAGCTTTTCTGGTTTCTGAGAAATGCACCTTCAATTAAAACATTTACGCATCAAAAAAATTTCTACTGAAATATTTGTAAATCCCTTGACTCGAAGTGCTTTTAAATCAACCTTAAATCCAACCTTGAGTCCCCTTTGCAATCTACTAATTGAAAAGAATAGTTATTCTAAGAACATCTAAAATTTTAATTTGCCTAATAAAAACAGTAACTCAGGGGCTGGAGATTAAGCTCAGTAGTTCCACTACCTGCCTCGCAAGCACAAAGTCCTGAGTTCAATCCCTGGTAACCACATACCACAATGCTGGGCGTGGTGACTCACACCTGTAATCCCAGCACTTGGGAGACAGAGGCAGGAGGATTGCTGAGTTCCAGGCTTGCCTGGGCTACATAGTGAGCTCAGGGCCAGCCTGAACTACAAAGCGAGACCCTGTTTCAAAAAAAACCAGTAACTCAAAGGCTGGAAATTCTTGAGAAGGTATTCTATTTTTACTTTTTTTGAGTGGAAAGGGTAAGGAGATGGATGTATCTTCAAAATTCTAGAAAGTAACATGAAGATAAATCATTTGGTTGAAATAAAAACCTCAAGATCAACAGCAAATATTGTATTCTAAGGAAACATTCTTATTGCACTCTTAAAGGATTTAGGTAGGAGACTGCAAAACTGGTTAAAATACTCAGTTATTTCTTTTTCCAAGGAAGGGGAAAGAGAGAGAAAAGAAGAGGAAAGGATGGTTACAGCTTTCTTCTTACCACAGCTAAATGCAGAACATTTACCAATCCTGGCTTATACACAGGGCCGGCATTGTATTTCAGCTGTGAATACATGTGAACAGTATCTGCCCAGAGATTTTACTGAACAGACAGGAGTTACACAGCTATATGCACTTGTGAAACTTCAACAACACACTAAGATTTATGTGTTTCACTGTTTCTAAATTTTACACAAATACTCAAAAACAAATACCGAATACTATGAATGCTATCATGTCTGATGGAGTCCTTACTTAGATCAAAGTGTTCTAATATCTTCAATTCAAAATGAATTACAAAAATAAAATGGGCTGAAGGACAGAAATGGATGGATCAATTCAAACATGATGAAAACAGGTACAGATAGAATCTTCACAGTGGATTTGCAGGTATTCACTGGAAAATTCCTTCATCTTCACTTCTTGAAGTCTACCCAAATAAAATTCTGAAGAGAATGTAAACATCCTGCCTGGTGTCATGTGTAAGTCCAAAGGCTGATTTTGGAGGCTGCGGTATAAATTCTCCCTGTTCATCGTCAAAATCAAAGATCTGGAAGTTCAAAGGTATCAGTGACAGCGCTGTTCACAGATACCCCTAACCACGACCCACGCTAATTATCTTATTAAACACCTTGTGATTTTGAACTAACTATAAGAGTTAGTATCTAGGACAGATCATTCCACGGGGGCTTTGATAATACGTCTGCTACACTGATAGATGAGACCACCACGTGATGATTCCAGGGCAGCAGAAGAGGGAAGGAGGCTTCCCAATTAGGGGGCAGAGGTGCTAGTGGGATGGAGAGCTTGGGAACTTTGTGCGGCACCTCCTCGTATTATCATGGCTAATGATGAACATTAACAGCAAACTGTAACAATCCTTCAAGGGCAGGTCTACCCTATGAACAGCTCCTGCACGAGTAAAATAGGTAATCCCTGGGCTTAGAACTGGCCGGGGGATTAGGGAATGGGTAGAGGAGGAAGCAAATCATAAAGATCACCTTCTAGGACAGAGGTTTTTATGATGGGTCCTTGAATCCCTAATGATATACAGACATGTTTCAAAGACTTTGGATTCCCATCAAAATATATGGCAGTTTAAACACTACACATGTCCTTTTTTCTGTGATGAGAGGGTCCAGAGTAGTTATCAGATACTAATTAAAAGTAGTGAAAATCACTAACTAAAATGCAGCCATAATGTAGGTATGTTGATTACATAACAAGTATTTTCGAGGTTGATATTAGCTAACTCCCTCATGACCAATGTGTTGAGCTGAATGACCTATGAAGATAATTCATTGACTCTTCCATTATTTTTCTTATATGATCATTCAAGAGCATTAACTAAATTCTGAGTGATGTGTGTGAAGAGTTGATTATGTGAAACTTGGTAACTCAGAAAAAATAGTCAAAAATATCTTAGCACTAAGTGCCTATCACATGCCAATAACTGCCTAGAGTCCTAGATGCAAAGCCTTGAAGAATGAACATATGCACACATATCAACATAGAGCTAACGAAAGCAAAATTAGCCCTAGCTTTCACTCTACCTTTTCTGCTCCTGTGTACGATCTGATTTTTCCTTGTGTAGGTTCTAAGGAAGATTTTAGGGTGGTGGCTAAATAAAACAATGATGTGATAAAAACACTAAAAATTCCTTTTAGGTATTAAAAAAAATTAAGCATGACCGTGTGAGAAGTGTTTCATATACATACATACATACACACATTCACAAACAGATACGAAAACTTTACCCTCAGAAAGGTCATTTTAACCTCACAAAGATAATTTTTCCACATTGACAAATAGATATGAAAACTTTACCCTCAGAAAGATAATTCACAAATAGGTATGAGAACTTTACCCTCAGAAAGATAATTACGTGGTTATGATGACTACATGGAGAATAGTACCACCTGTTTAAGGATGTAACATATCTATTCATATGGAAAGGTTAAATTTAAATACTCACTCTGAGATTCCATAGGCATGTACAGTTTTACAGTTTTTACAGACACCATTTCCAAAGGAGTAACTCTGTTTCTTTACGCAGCACTTGAAAGGCTGGTGGGCACATGTGTGTAAAGGTTCAGATGGCGAATACATATATTTGACCATTTAGAAGCTAAACCCTTTCTTCTCTCACCGTATTTTTGTTGTGACCAGATTCGATCCTCATCCTCCAACACCTCTAGCAGCAACACAACACTTTTGAAAGTCATCTCCGATCCAAATGGAGGCTGGCAAGAATTAACGAAGTCAAAAAGAGTCTTCTTTAATGGGAAGTGACACAAAGTAATTACAGAGTTTCACTGAGTAAATCAAATTGTGACATAGCCTTGTCATTTAACTGTCCTGTTACTCTCCTATTACCTACAGGTGACAATATTCCATCCACTAGAGGATAATTCAGTAGTGTTTCATTGGCCTTCAGCAAGTGTTCCAAACCACCGCTCATCTTGAACATATAAGGCCACATTCATCTCCCTCTCAGTCCACATAACTTAGCTTCGTTTATAACTACAGTCCAAACTTTATTTTGCTTTATTGAGTTTATTGGTACAGTGTAGATGTACACTATGGTCATGTTCAACATTGCACATTTGTACCTATACATGCTGTATCTTCGTTCTCATTTTTTCCATCCTCTTACCCTCCTGACCACCTCACCCCCTAAATACGTAAGCTTTGCTTCCATTTTTTAAATTTTTACCATCAAATTTCTTTCTTTCCCCTCTTCACTTTCTCCTACCTCTCTTTTCCCTTTGAATATTTCTTCCTGTTTTGCAACACATTCTGGACCTTATTTATACTTTTAGCTTCTCATACTGCAGAAATGATATGATATTTACACATCTGTGTCCTATTTATTTCACTTACGAGTATGTCCTCAAGGTACTGCCATTTAAGTATAAATGTCTCTAATTTATCATTCCCATGGCTGAGTAATACTCTATTTTATAAAAAAACAAAAACAAAAACAAAAAAACACATCTTCTTTAAACAGTCTCCAGTTGATGGGCATCTGGATTGTTCCCAAGATTTAGCTATTACAAACTGAGCTGCTATGAACATCGGTGCACATATGTTGCTATGATATGATGCTTTTAATTTTTACTGTATTTACTTAGCAGGGATACAGCAGGGTCAAATGGGACCTCTAATTTTATTTTGAGAGGGTCAAACTTTTTTTACATAAACTGCAATCTATTTGCTTCTCCACCTAAACGTTTTAATATACATACGTATTTTTTGCTTCTCAGCAGGATCAGGAATTTTTTAAAAGTTACCATAGTAAACCTGGTTTCTATGAATTTAGCACATACACAGGGCTGTACAGCCACGATGTAAAGCAGGATTCAAAACAGTTCCGAAACTCCCGTGTGCCAATACGTTTCCAGCTCACTGTCTGCCCTTCCCCCTGCACTGCTGACAGGAAACCACTCATCTCTTCTCCACTGCTGCAGTCTGGTTTACAGCATATCTATAAAGTAATAAATCAAACCACATATAATCTCTATGACTAGCTTCCTCACTTCTACAAGGCTTTCAAGATGCATTCAATAGTAGAAGCCGTCAGTTACGCATTTCTTCTTGTTGCTCAATAATATTAAATAGAATGCAAGTAGCAGTTAATTTAACCATTTAACTTTTCAGTTTCTCATGGCTCATGTTTATACTTTCACCAATGCTGCGCTATCATGACTGGTGCTACTTTAAAGTGTTAAAATAGGGAAATGTGACTCACACAGCTTTGTTCTTTGTCAAAGCTCTTTCTCTTCCCATGTAAAATTTAACGTAGACACATTTGAGGATTGAGCTTTCTAAATCATGAACAAACACTGTACGGTACACTCAGGTAATTTCTTCTGTTGCATAAATTTCAACACATGTATCTTACACACTACATAGTAGTTTTCCTGATGTTGATACAAAATTGTACTTGATATCCACAACTTAAAGGATGAGAAAGTTATATAACTTCATGGTTCTAGAAATTTCAGTCCATGTTCAGTTGGCTTCAAAGCAAAAAAGCGGAACAGAAGTGTCTGGGGAAGAAAAGCTACGTGACTCATGGTGTCTGGGAAAGAACATTTAAGAAAAAGGGGCTAGGAACCAGGTGTCGTTCCCAAGGCCACAACCCCAAAACCTATGGAGACATGCCCAGAAGTATCCTTTATCATATTCTAGGCATCTCCAGCCAGTCAACCAAGACAAACCATCACCTATGACTTCTTAGTTTTATACTTAAGTGTTTAACTTTTCTTGGAAGGACTGTATACAGCCAAATATTTTATTTTTAGTTACCAATTATACATTGCTTATAAAATATGATTAGTTTTCTTACTTTTATGTTGTATTCTTGCTAATCTTACCTCAGTCTAAGAGTTTTATCATGAATTCTATGAGAATCCTTTCTTTTAGGTTATGTTTGTAGCACTAGGTATTGAACTCAGGGCCTTGTACACCAGGCAAACATTTTGTCACTAAGCTAAATCTCCAGTCCTCTTAAATTAAAATTTTATTTTGAAACAGAGTCCAAGTTGTTCACTCTGACCTCAAACTTGCAATCCTCCTGCCTCAGCCTCCTGAATACCCAGGATTAGAAGCCTGCATTATCATACCCAGCTGATTCCATGGACTGTTATGTAGTTAATTATGTCATCATTGAATACAGTTTAATTTCTTTATTTGCATGTAATAGGACCCCAGCACATCTACTACTGACTTCTTTTGGCAAAAGAATGAAGAAGTTACCAGTTTTAGAAACTATGGTAAACACTAGGATAAAAATCTTAAGGGCCAGTTTTAGTGGCCAATCCCTGTTGACTACACTCCATCTACTAATTTCAGTCTCTCTTCTTTGCCCTTTGAACTTTTGTTTTCATGGACCCAGCAGTTCCTGCATGCAAGCCCACATGAGCAATGATCAGATAAACATTCAAATAGTATGTGCCTAGCACGAGGAAATCACAGCAACATGAGAAATGTATAGCAATAACTACTTAGCAAAAACTAAATTTATGTACCAGAAGGACACATGAAGCAAAAGGATTAAGGTTAAAATGAAGTCAATCACGATGGCATCTCTTAGAAAAGTAAGATCTAAAATGGTTATCAAGAGTATCTAAAGAAGTGAATAAATATGTCTTTCTCAACCAGCGTTCCAAGTGAGGCACAGCAGATGATTCCCTCAAGAATGGTAGAAAGCTAGTCCAGGGTCCTGAAAGAAAACATAATCACTATCAACAGTGAATGCCATGAAACAGTCATTCAAGTGGAAGTACAGGCTTAATTCTTTTCAGAAACACCATCTGAGAAAGGCTGGACTTAGGAAACATCATGAGAGTGTCAGAATAAAAATGTACCACTGATATTTGGAAAGTGACTGAGAAAAACTTTTTTATTGAGCGTTTCCAAATGCTAGTCACCAACAAATGTTAAAGACAAACACTACACAACCATAGGACTAAAAGAAAGATAAACAGTAGAACTAAAAATATACATGGAGAAGGAAAATAATGAGTGTGTTTGCTCTTCAATATAAAGCAGGTCAAAGTCTGAGACTTTTGTGAAAATACTCAAATAAAGTCTCAAGAGCCTTTTTATCCCATGTAATGCAATTCATTTCATAAGAGAGATAATCTAATTTTTCTATGCATTCACCAAACATAACTGGCAATAGTGATACCATTTTCTAGTACATGGACTTATGTATACTCAATACAAGCTAACATATGACATCATTTTTACAATGTCCTATAAATAATAAAGCTTCTAATCTATCCCCCAACTCCTAAGTTCCTAAAATTAAAGATGAACAGGCCGGAGATTTAGCTCAGTGGTTCCAGCGCCTGCCTGGCAAGTACAAGACCCTGAGTTCCATCCCGGTAACCACCTACAATTCTGAGCATGGTGACTCACACCCACCAGCAATCAATACCACATACCACAGTGCTGGGCATGGTGGCTCATGCCTGTAATCCTAGCATTCGGGAGGCAGAGGCAGGAGGATTGCTGAGTTCGAGGCTTGCCTGGGCTACGTAGTGAGCTCAGGGCCAGCCTGAACTACAAAGTGAGACCCTGTCTCAAAAAAAAGTAAAGATGAACTACATCAAAGAACAACCTCTTTCTCTGTCACAAACCTTATTCTACAAAAATGAGTGCAATTTGTGGGCCAGTAAACTTCAGAGCTTCAGGCACATCATCTGTGAAAAGAGTTTTACATCTCTGAAATTCTTTCTGATTCTACAGCCTATGAATACATGACCTGCCAAAAGGATTTTTAATTTACCAAGTATAGATTTGTATTAAGAAGGTGTGTGGGCAGTGAGTATTTGGCCGTGGGGTTACAAATAACAAAGGAACTTATTAAATATTGTGTAAAGTCTATCTAATTAAAAGGGGCTTGTTTCCATATCTTGTAAAAGATGGACCTAGGCCATTCTCATTAGTTGGCAAAAGATCTTAAGCATTCCGACCCTTTAATAAATAGTTTAAATCAAGTTGACTATCACATTACTCTGCTGTCCACAAAACACTTAGCAAGAAAATGTTACAAGGGAAGAACCAAAAACCTACATATCTACAGTAGAAATATTTAAGCCCACCTAGTTCATTCTCATTTACTACACCAAAATAAGGGAGCTGTTAAGAAAGCATTATATAAAAGAGCATGTATAAAGGGGGGAGGAGGGGGGAGTGGGTAGGGATATGGGTAAAAATGAGAATTAACTTGTGGCATATACTGGTACAAATTTCCCAATGTTATATGTGATTTTGAGATGTATATAAATTGTACCAATAAAGAATTCAATTTAAAAAAAGAAAGCATTATAATCATATCAAAGTACAAAGTGTGAATTTTAAAATGGCTTGAAATAATTAAGATGCAAAAATGGGAAGGGAACAAAGGAATAATTTGAAGAAACTATAAGGTAAGAGAACAGAATATACAGACAAAAAAAGATCGATCACATAAGGCTATCTTGGATATAAAAGTTTCCAAGCTTAGTGACTTTTAAGATACATATATTAACCACTGCAGTACTGGGATAAAGAAACTAAGAAGTTGGGCAGGACACACTGAAGCAGTTTTAAGTAAACTTTTTATTCCCCCAGAACTAGAGTATATGGGACATTATGCTTGTGAGGTAAATCCCTGGTCCCTCAAATAAGCACTTTGAAGGAAAATATCATGCGTATGTATGTATGAGTCCTATTTGCAATTAGATTCTGAATTAGGATCCACCAAAAAAAGAAAACAAAGATGATCAAATTAAAAAGACCAAACCCAGAAGCATTTACAGCATTCTCTTCCCTCCACCACTCATCTTTGAAAATCTACCATTAAGAACTCAGCAAACACAAGGTCCCTGGTTTGAACCCCAGTAACCACATACAACAGTGCTGGGCATGGTGGCTCATAGCCACCGGCAATCAGTGCCACATACCACAAATGCCAGGTTTAGTGACTCACGCCTGTAATACCAAGCACTCTGGAGGCAGAGGCAGGAGGACTACTGAGGCCAAAGCTTGTCTGAGCTACATAGTGAGTTCAGGGCCAGCCTGAACTACAAAGTGAGACCCTGTCTCAAAAAAAAAAAAAAAAAAAGGAATTCAAAGCTAATGTTTTTTCCCCATATTACTGGTTGTTTTTTCGCTCTGCCAGTGGTTTCTTTTGCTGTGCAGAAGCTTTTTACAGGATGAGCTCCCATCCATTGATTCCTTCTGCTAGTTCTCATGCTATAGAGAATTTTGTTTATAAAGTCTTTCCCTAAGCCAATGTCTCCAAAAGCTCTACCTAACCTGTTTTGTAGCAGGGTTAGTGTTTCTGTTTTAGTATTTTAGGTCTCCAATCCACTTTGATTTTGAGTTTAATGCATGGTGAAAAAATAGGTCTAGCTTTATTCTTTGGCAAGTTTAAGGCCCATTATTCCAGCACCATTTGCCAAAGAGGCTATCTTTCCTCCATTGAGGATATTTGACTCCTTTGTCAAAGATGAGGAGGCTTAACGTCCCTGATGTTATTTCTGGATCTTCTAGTTTATTCCACTGATCCTCGGGTCTGTTACTTTGCCAGTACCATGCAGTTTTTATCACAGTGGCTTTGTAGTACAGTTCCAGATTGGGGATTGTGACACCCCGTGATATCCTTGTTGCCTAGAATTGTTTTTGCCATTCTAGGTCTCCTGTGGTTCCAGATGAATTTTGGATTATTTTCTCTGTATCTTTGAAATATGGTGCTGGGATTTCAATTGGGATTGCACTGAATCTGTATAGTACTCGTGGGAGTATAGCCATTTTGACAATATTGGTTCTTCCTCCCCAGGAATAAGGGATGTCTTTCCATTTTCTGATACCCTCTTCCATCTCCTTTTTTCAGAGTGCTGTAGTTTTCAGAGTAGAGGTCTTTTACCCACTTTGTTAGATTAACAGCTGCTTTTCAGACTAAGGGCTGCTATCTAGAATATATAAAGAGCCTTTAAAAATCAGCCTCCCCAAATTTAAACAAACAAATAAAAAATGGGCATCTGAAATAAACAGATACTTTTCAAAGGAAGACATAAAAGTAGCTAAGAAACATATGAAGAAATGCTCAACATCATTGGTCATTTGAGAGATGCAGATAAAAACAACACTGAGATTTCATCTCATTCCACAAAGAATGGCTGCTGTCTTGAAATTAACCAGCAACAAATGCTGATGAGGCTGTGGAGAGAAAGGAATCTTTCTCCACTGTTGGTGGGGATGTAGACTGGTACAACCACTGTGGAGATCAGTGTGGAGATGTACACCCTTGTTCATAGCAGCTCAGTTCGTGATAGTTCAATCTTGGAAACAACCCAAATGCCCATCACCTGGAGACTGGATAAAGAAGGTGTGGTTATTTTGTAAAATGGAGTATTACTCTGCCCTAAAGAATGATAAGTTTAAATAATCTACACTCATATGGACGTACCTTGAGGACATACTCATATGTGAAACAAATAGGTCATAGATGTGTAAATACAATGTGTTTTTTTTCTGGCATGAAAAATTGAAGGTATAAATGAGTTCTACAATGTATGATAGATACTATGAAATGGAAAATACTCAAAGGGAAAGGGGGGTTGAGGTAAGTAATGAGGGGAAAATGTGATAGTTAAAAAAACCCAAAGCTCATCATATATATAGAGGTCAGGGGTGTAGGGTGGGCAGGGGAATGGGAAAAATGAGAATTAAGTCTTGTCATTTACTGGCACAAATTCACAATGTTCAGTGTGATCATGATGTGCATATATAATGCACCAATAAAAATTCAAATCTTTAAAAAATAATTTAAAGTTAATGGAGTATTAAATACATTAATTGCACTCCAAATAGAAATATTTGGACAACAACATTTCAGTAAAATTAAGAAAATCATTCATTTGAAAAATAACTAAAAAACAAAAACAAATACTAAAAAGCAAAATACAGAAGTGCAAGTGAACTCACTTTGACCAAAGACCCTCATCATGCTGCCCCTGGAGCAGCCGCTGTTGGCATCCTAGACACATCAGTAAACTCTGCTTTTGCAGCAGCAGAATCCCAGCCTCCCCCTCCCCCCAGGGGTATCAGAGCCAGGCAGGCATCTCTTTCTGTGAGACGTGCTCAGTGTGTCTCACATGAGTGCTAATTCTAATGCCTTGTGTTTTACTTGCTTTGCCCCTTCCTTTGCATGTTACTGAGAATAAAGGTGGAAAAATTGAAACCTAAGAGCAGAAATAAAAAGAAGAAAAAAGCCGGGCATGGTGGCTCACACCTGTAATCCCAGCACTTGGGAGGCAGAGACAGGAGTATTTGAGTTCAAGGTTTGCCTGGGCTATATATTGAGCTCAGAGCCAGCCTGAACTACAAAGCGAGACCCTGTCTCAAAAAAAAAAAAAAAAAAAGAAGAAGAAGAAGAAGAAAAAAGCTTTAATATGCATAAAAGAATGTTAATTTCATTGCTTGGAATTGAAATTAAAGGTTTATGCTTTTGTCTTTGTGGTACTAGAGACTGAACTCAGGGTCATTGGGCTATATCCCTACTTTTTTTTTTTAATTTTGAGGTAAGTACTCGTGAAGTTACCCAGAATGGGATCAAACATACCATACTCCTGCCTCAGCCTCCTAACACACTGAGATTATAGGTATGCACAACTCACCCAGTTTAGAGGTACTGATTTTGATAGAACAAACATAGAATTAACTTGTTCATGTTTTTACTGGTACAAGTTGCAGTACCATGATATTCATATTCCTCCCAGGGAATAGATACAGACACTTAACATATCTTGATTTTTGTATTTCTCCTTCGCATTCCTACCCTGCTCCCTCCATCTCTAGATCTCCTTTCTCCATCTCCACTATATTTGTATTTTTTTACTCTATGTTTGTGGTATAAAATAAAATCATCTAGTGTGGATAGTTGGTACATGTGCATGCGCTGCATCTTTTTACACACCCTTCCCCGTCACCCATGTCCAATCTCTTGGTCCCCTTTCCATCTACAAAAGATCTACATAGATGCCATGTTTTCTTTATGTACTCAGGATACATGTAGGCTGCTCCCAAGACTTAGCTATTATGAATTGTGCTGCTATAAGCATGGTTACGCATTTATCACTGAAATGTGATGTCTTTACACTTTTAGAAAGATAACAGCAAGGGGAATAGCTGAGACAAATGAAATTTCCATTTTTAGACTTCTGAGAAATCTCCACACTTCCTTCCATAACACAGAGTTGTCCTAGTTTACAGCGCTGCCAGCAGTGGAGGGCTTTTTCTCCCCACAGTAACGCCAGCATTTGCCATTATGTGATTTCTTGATTATTGCCATTCTTTCTAGCATCGAGGATCAGACTGGCTGAATTGCTCAGGGAGAACAATACATGATGATGAATTCTCAACAGCAGCCAATTACTAAAAACAGTACTACCACTTAACATGACACGCATGTTGTACACTATGCCCGTGCAAGTGCATGTCAGCTCCTTTCTTTCCAGAAGTCTTATTTTATACGGTCTCTGTGTCTAGGATAATTCTAGGTAGAGCACTCTATGCCCCACCAATACAAAAAAAGAACTTACCACGTTTCACCAAGATAAAATGAAATCCTTTACCACTTAAGACATTAGTTTGCAAGTCTCTTAAGAACAGTGATATATAAAGTAGGCTGTGCTTCATGTTTTATTGCACTTGTTTCTTTACTGCACTGTATGTAATTGGTACATACAGATTGTTCTGCAATCATTTGTGGAGCAAGTACGCGAGTAAAGAAAAATCAATTGAATATGTAAATAGGTGAAAGACTAAAAGAGATTTCCAGTCCTTGTGGGGCCACCTCCCAGTTACAAGAGGCTATCGTCTTTCGAACATAAATCCACTCCTGCATACCTTGTTCTCCCAAATTCCTACAGAGAAGGGAAACAACAGTGAGGGAAAAGAGAAGGGGAAGACAGATTTAAAAAAAAAAAAAAAAAAAAAAGCAGGCCATTTCAAACAGCCCCTTTCAGATAGTTTACAATTTCCTCGAGAGCAATAACAAAACTATACATAAAATGCATTTTACAAGCTAGAAAGCTTTTACTAAGTCCATATTATCTCAAAATTAATAAAGTTGAGCCTTTAAAAAATACAAAAACATATACACTACATATTGCAAGGCTACATACAACGTTTAAAAGCTAAGGACAGGATTTTTTAAAGTGACCTTGTCTTAAACCCAATTTTCTTAGTGGATTTATAGAAAGACAGACATTCCTCAGAGACGATTTCATTAGATAAAGTAAATGAGATCTTAACTACATGCACTACTGCCTTTTTAAAAAGCCAAACAAAACATTCTGCTTTGTCAGGGTTAGAAAAAATAAAGCAATTGGGGCTACCATGCTAAGATGTAGTAAAATAAAAGCAAAGTGGTTTCAAAAACTAAACATACGCCATATTATTCCTTTATTACAGAAAACTGACAGAGCTTCGACAATTTCATGTGTATCCAATTATGCATAATTAGAGTCGGGTTCCACAAATTTGGGTTTTTTTCCCTTCCTGTTAGGACTGAAAAGTAGTTTTCTTGAAGCAACAAGAAATTGACAGGTGGTGGCTCTCTGGGCACATGTGATTGCCCATGCCTACTGAGCATCCAGCGTAACTCCTCAACAGTCCAAGTAGAGGTTAAAAAAAAAAAAAAGCTCTGCCAAATCTGTGTGTTTCAGGGGTCCCACACTTCAAAATCCATCACAATCAGAAACTCAAATTCTACTCCACTGGACCAACTAATGCATCCAAAAGACATCTGGCTCTCAAAACAGCAGAAAGGAACCTGTGTCCCTCTATTTGAGTAGCTCACAATATTTACCCACACTCACTTCTCTGTAAAACTCCCTTTCCATGTGACATCTTTCTCTTATCTAATAATCTACTCTATGAATTAAACTCAGGATGTAGCTCTAACTGGCTTTCCTTCCCATTAACTACACAACTACGGCCCAGTCCATGAGTAGAGAACAAGGCCACAAAACTGCCCTTGCAGTGAAATAAACAGATCACAGATGTGTAAATACCGTTATCTTTTCTCTGGTATGAGAAGCTGAAGATGTGAATGAGTTCTAGAATGTATGATAAATAATGTGAAATAGAAAATACTCAAAGGGAAAGAGGGTAGAGCTAAGTAATGAGGGGAAAGAAAACATTTGATTGTTTAAAAAAAAAAAAAAGGAAACGGCCGGGCATGGTGGCTCACGCCTGTAATCCCAGCACTCGAGAGGCAGAGACAGGAGGTTTGCTGAGTTTGAGGCTTGCCTGGGCTACATAGTGAGTTCAGGGCCAGCCTGAACTACCAAGTGGGACCCTGTCAAAAAAAAAAAAAAAAAAAGGAAAAAAAG